>BDDC01000121.1:0-50165 GCA_001662425.1 Chlamydomonas sphaeroides | reverse complement strand
GGGGGGGGGGGCGGGGGGGGGGGGGGGGGGGGTGCTTGGGCATTCTGTGTGCCGCAGGGGCGGGGCCGCGTAGGGCCGCGCCGGGGGCAGGCTGCCGAGTCCTGGCCGAGTCGTACTTCGGTTATGTGTCGTAACAAGGGCTTGAGGATGCGCATGAGGCACTGAGTGGCTGTAAGCCTCGCAAGTGCACCCGAGCCCCGGTCCGGCCCACCGACCCCCGTCACCGCGCGTGCTCGCCTCCACACACGCGCAGCACCTCGCCGCCCTACCCTTATCCCGGGCCACCCCATGACCATATGCATGCGTGACAGCGCTCAGTGCACACTTGCCAACTGGCAGCGCCGCTCCGTACATGCACACTCGCGCTCTATTATGCCACTCGCGGCTCAGTGCCGCCAAGCCCGAACTGGGCGCAGCCAGCCCAGGCCACAACACCCTGCGCAGCCTCCTCTCCTCTCCTCTCCTCACCTCACCTCTCCTCGTCTCGCCGCTCTCCCTCTCAACAGCGCCTCACACACGGCCAACCGCAACACGCAACGGCCCCATGCGCAAGCTCTGTGTCCGAGTCGTCGAGCGCCCAGTCGCCCCGTGTCCGAACCTGCGAGCCCCTGCGCTCAAAACCGCAAGTTCCATCCAGCGCCGCAGCAGCAATACTCCCGCCCCCCTGCTCCCCTGTCGCTGCAGCAGCGGCAGCCAAGCCGGGCACATGCCCCGTCCTAGCCGCCCTTTCCCATCGCACCTACCCTGCTCCCCTGCCGTCCCCGCAGTCACACCTCTTCCCCACTGCCCCCTCCTCCGCGTCGCCCTTCTGCAACGGCAAACCCCGTCACCGCCGTCCGTGCCTCCTCTCCCATAATTGTTCCCCAACCTACCCCTTCCCTACAGGCCCCCCTAGCCCTAGCCGCCCTCACGCTTCCTCGATCTGCGGCAGGTTCATGATCTCGTACACCGCCTCCCGCGCCGTGAGGTTGTTGTCCAGCACCTGCGCCACCGCCGTCAGCACCGGCAGCGACACCCGGTACTTGCGCGCCAGGCTCACCACCACGCCCGCCGTGGCCACGCCCTCGGCCACCTGCGCAGCGGCGCAACGCGCAGGGGCCGGCGGCAGGGGCAGGTAAGCAGCAGCGACAGGGCGACCGCGCGGCGCTCATGTCGCGCTCCACCACGCTACGCCGCGCACCGCTCCCAGCTAACCAGCGCCACTCGGCGACCCATACTTTGCCACGCCCATCGGCTCCCCGCCCATGCCTTCCCACCTGCCCGCCTTCCCGCCTTTTCGTCGCCCGCCCCGCCCCGTGGCGCACCTGCTTGGACGAGTTGACAATGTCCTCTATCCGCTCGCCGCGGCCCAGCCGTATGCCGACCATGCGGTTGCGGCTGAGGTCGCCGTAGCAGGTGAGCATAATGTCGCCCAGGCCCGACAGCCCAGACATGGTGGTGGGCCGCCCGCCCATCTTTTCCGCCAGCCACCTGCAGCGGGGACGACAGCGACGACAACGGCCAGGGCAGCAAGCGGCAAGCATCAGGCACAGCTGCGCTCTACGTTCTGTTGCTGATCCGCCATCCTGGCGCCAGGATGGCGGATCAGCAACAAGAAGATCGCTTGTTTTTCGCCAGCCAGTGGCCCACGGCCCGTGTGGGAATTGAACGGCTGGCATCCCATGTCACAACAACGGCGAGGGCCTGGGCCGCAGGAGCGGTCCCCAGGGCTCGTGTTCGCCGCATCGGGGCAGGCGTGTGGCTGCCCGCCTCAGCCCACCCCGGCCCTGCCCGGGCCGCACCTGATCTCCGAGCAGCCCTGCGCCACCAGCGCCGCCAGCGCGTTGTGGCCCAGGTCCAGGCCCTGTGAGGAAGGGGAAGCGCCGGGGCGGACGAATCGTGGGCACAGCGGTCAACGGCAAGAGCCCAGCGTGTCGTCGGGTTGCCGCGAGGCCCAGGTCCGGGAAGTCTGGGGAGGGTCCGGTTAGGGAATGCCGGGCTACACAAGATAACGCCGGCGCCCAAGGTGGCAAGCTGGGAGAGTCGCAGTTGGGATGCTGAATCGCTTTCAGCTGCCGCGAATGAACGTGGTGGTGTTCAGAACGATTGCGGCTCGCCGCTGCTGGTCTTCCCTGGCTTCTCCTGGCGCTGGTGCCAGCGCCACAGTTGCGCCTTGTCTGTGCAGAGCGCTGACACCAAGCCATTGTCCCCGATACCGCCATGCGAGCTCCTCGCTCTGTCCTGGCCCACCCGACCGGCCCGACCCCCGCTCCTCGCTCCCCCCCCCCCGCTCCATCCCTGTGTCGTGCATCCTGCCCTGCCTTTCAGCCCGATTCAGGCTCCCTCCCTGCACCTTCGCTCCCGTCCCCTGAAGTGCCCCGGCCCACCTGCACGATGCCCGCGGCGATGGCCAGCACGTTCTTAAGCGCGCCGCACACCTCGACGCCCACCACGTCGGTGGTGGTGTTCACGCGCATGGTGGGGCTCGCAAACAGGCCCTGCACGATGCGCGCCAGGTGCGCATCCTTGCACGCCGCCACCACGCCCGTGGGCCGGTTCTCCATGACCTCCTTGGCGAACGAGGGCCCCGACAGGAACACGGCCGGCTGCTTGCGCTCCAGCGCCGAGGGAATGACGTCCGACATCATCTGCGCGCCGCCGACCTGGGGGTGTGGGGCAGGGAAGCGTTGGGAAGGGGCGGGTGGGTGCCGTAGGGAACGGTGCCCGTGCTGTGGCAGACGCGGGCTGCGTGAAGCTGGGGCCTATGTGGAGTGGCTGAAGAAGGACCGTGGCGATGCCCCGTAACCGTGGAGGCGGCGTTGCTTGCGGTACCTGTGCTGCAGCGCTGCCGCCCCACCCTTCGCTAGCGCCTGGCCGTACCCCGCTAGCGGCCGGCCGTACCCCAGCTCACGGTCACGCCCGGCGCCCACGGCCCCTCCCCCGCAGCACTCTACCGTCAGCCGTAGCACCGTCGGCGGCTACACCCCGAGCGGCCTCCCGGCCCGCCCCCCTCCGCCCCCCCTCCGCCCCGGTCGCACCTCGAGACCCTTGCTAACGCACACGATGGGCACATTGGCGGGCAGCAGGTCCTTGATGCCCTGCAGCAGCAGCAGGCGCAAGCGTTGGCGGTGTGTGCTGCAGGATGACCAGGCCAATGGTGACAGGGGGCTGTGCGATGTGGGTCGCTTGCGTTGCGAGTCTTGGCGGGCCTGGAAATCCCCTCAACGCCGCAATGCAAGGGGCCCCACTCCGTCCTGCCACTGCCGCCCCACCTGCAGGAAGGCGCGTGAGGACTGCACCGGCACCGCGTGCACCGCAAACTGCGCCCCCAGTATGGCCTCCGAGGCCAGTGTGGTGGCGCGCACGTTGGCGGGCAGCTTGAAGCCCTGGGGCAGGGGCAGGAAGGAAGGGAAGGAGGGGAAGGAGGGCCGGTTGCAGGGTGAAGTGGGGGTGCAGGTGCGTGGGGGCCGGGGCGGGCAGCGCGGAGAGGGCGCAGTGGAGGGCAGCGTGGGGCTGGTAGGGTTGGCCACGGCTGGCCACGGGCGCGGGCTGTGGCTCAGCTGGGCGTTGGCTTGCGCCTGGCCGCGCAGGTAACAAGCGGTGCATGAACTCTCCAGTGTGACATGGTGGGCTTGTGGCGCGGCACACCGGCCGCCCCGGTGAACGGCCACACGGGGGCTCTGGCGGTCTCGTGGCGCTGCGTGCCAGGACACCCCAACACCTGTAGCCCTGCGCCTGGGGCCCCCGAGCCCAGCCCTGCCCCTACGCGCCCGTGCTGAGCACCCACCGCCAGGTAGCGAGTGTTCTCGTGCAGGACGTTGATGTCCTTGCAGAGGTAGGGGTCCCGCAGCAGCAGCACGACCTCCAGGTCGGGCTTCTGCCGTGCGAGCGCAACGCCCATAGCCGTACCGAACGAGCCGCCCCCGAACACCACGACCTTCTTGGTGTTCTCCAGCGTGCTCTCCGAGGTCTGCCGCGTGCGGAAAACCTTGGACCAGCGCATAAGCGTGTCCCACGATTCTCGTATCTGGTTGCGCTGCGCTGGTGGGTAGGAGAAGACGTTGACGCTCACTGGTGTGCTGCTAGATGCTGTCGCGCTGTGGGCCTCCACTCGCCGGTACTCGCGCAGCCGTTCCTCGGCTTCCTCGGGTAGAATCCCGGCTTCGGGTACCACATCGTCGAACTCCTGCTGCAGCACTACTTCGCCGTCCTCTGCCGGCTGCTTTAGGCGTGGCAGTGAGCTGCTGGCATCAATTATAGCCAGGAGAGGGGTCGCCGGGCGCGTGCGGCCGGACTGCTCCAACGCATGCGCTGTGGGCTCACAGTGAGCGGCTGCCGAGGGTCGCAGCAGAGTCATCTGGGCCAATTCGGCACCAGCAAGGCGTGTGGAACAGCATGGCCGCGGAGGAACGCGACAACTGACGGGCAACGCTTGCGGCTGCACGCCGCCGACGTTCGGCGCTCTGAGCTTCTGCAGCATTGGTAAAGCTCAAAATAGGGTCGAGATGGGCTACGCGGCCATCAAAGTCCAAGCCCTCTTGTTTGGTGACTCGACAAACAACTCCGTAGAAGGCTAGCACGAGCAGGAGGATGTATGTGAAAGCGCTGCAGCTATGCTAATCTTTCTGCGCTGTGTGCGAGCAACAGGAAGTGAATCGCAATGCAAAGCCTATGTGGCACCGCTGGCCCAACGCTCACGGGCACTTCGCTCCCACCCACTGCCACGCTGCTTGAGGTTGTCCTATAGAGGAGCGCTGCTTGTCTTCACCACCGGTAGCTGGGCCAGCCTCACCACACGCCAGACCACGCAACTTACGAGTGCGATCCGGGTTGCAGTGTAGCACTAGCCCTTGCGCGCATGTCTTTGCGTCGTGCTTGTGGCGTAGTAGCCCATGGGTTACGAAGAGCCGGCCACCATGGCGACAGCTTGGGATCATCGCGGGGTGCGCTCGGCGCCTGCGGAGCTCGATACCTCGCGGGGGGCAGCCAGCCGCCTCCACAGGAGGTGAGGCTGCTGCGGGCAAGGCAGGCGCGCTCGGAAGCGGGTGACGCCGCCAGGTGGCGTGCCCCTGGCCCCCACCGCCAACGCGCCCCCACCGTACATGGAACGCAGGCTGCTGCACCAGAGGTAGCGAAGCTGGAGCAACAGATGGCTGAGCTCCGCAGGCAACTGGAGGCAGCGAGGGCAAAGGCTGCTGCGGGCCAGGCTGCCGCTGGCGACCTGAAACAGGCGACGACGGCCGCGGCTCCGCCGCCGCCAGGCGCGCCGTCGTCGCGGTCCGGCGAGCGGCCAGCGGGGTCAGCTTCAGACCCGCCGGCAGGCTCCCGCGGCGCGGCAGCCAGCACCAGCGCGAGCTCGGACGGCGCCAGCAGCAGCAGTAGCGGCCAGCGCGACGCCGACGCGCGCGATGACGACACGCCCGGCCGCCCGCGTGTCGTTCACGAGCACTTCAGCCGCAACGAGCAGGTGCGTGGGGTCCAGCTCAGGGAGCCATCGTACTCGCCAGTACAGCCCTTGGAGGCAGGCTGTGCTCGCCTGTACAAGGGCAGGGGGACGGTGTGCCAACCACGCAGCTGGCCCTCGGGGCCTTGCTGCTGGGGCATGGCTGCGGCGCGTGCCGCGCTGTGACGCTTGCGCCTGCCCGTGCCCCCGGCTCCAGATGAAAGCGCTGCAGCCGGTGCTGGAGGACATGGAGCGGCGGCAGGCCGTCCAGGGGCTGGCGCAGGACGCGGGCAGCCCATCCGGCGGCGGCTGGAGCATGCTGTGGGACAGGTGCGCGCACGGCGCTGCCCCTCTGGGCACTGCAGCATGGCGACACCGAGGACCGAGCTGTACCAGAGCCGCACCTGTCGCGGCCCAGCCTCACACGCACGTGACGCTGCCCTAGCCTAGCCTCTGGGACCACCGGACAGCGGCTCTATGCCCGGGTAGCCGCCGCGGTTGGGCCCGCAGCGTCCACCACTGTGCCGGCGGCCTGGAGTTTCTATGGCCTCGCCGAGCCCCGGGCCATGGTCGTGTGCTGAGCCCGGCGCGACCGCTGCTGTGCCGCCCCTGCGTCGCCCGCTGCCCTCCCGCAGCCCTCCCGCGCGGCTGGTGCTGGGGCTGCTGGGTCCGCTGCGGGCAGCGGTACGCAGCGTGGTGCTGCCGGGCGCGCTGGCCAAGCTGCACACCATGTCGGAGCGCATGATCAAGGAGGACGTGGAGAGCAGCTTCGACGCGGAGGAGGTGCGGCGCGGCGGGGGGCCTCTGACGGGATGGATGGGCGCGGTGCAGGGCTGTGTGGGGCAAGCGGCGCTGCTACAGCGGCTGGCGAGTGCTGACACGGCAGCGCTATCCCGAGTGCTGCTGGCTATGGGGCAGCGTCCTAGCGTAGGGGCCTGTGGGGCAGCGTCCTAGCGTAGGGGCCTGTGGGGCAGCGTCCTAGCGTAGGGGCCTGTGGGGGCAGCATCCATGGGTCTCTGCCGTGTGCGCCGGGCACGGCCCCAGCTCCTCGCCCTCTGATAGCCGCCCGCCGCGAGCCGACACCGGCCCAACCCCTGCTTGCGACCAACCCACATGCATGCAGTTCCTGGACGGAGTGCGCGAGGCGGTGCCCGCCTTCTACGACGCGGCGGTGGCCGGGGACGCGGGCGCGCTGCACAAGATGGCCAGCGCCAAGGTAGGCGGGCATGCGTCGCAGGACCAAGGCACTGCGCTCATCCTGGGCTGTTGTTGCTCGATGCGGCGCATGGGGCCGTGGGCAAGGGCGCTGCCACCCGCTAGGGCCCTGTGCCGGCTGGGGTCGTGCCGTCTGTCGCCCTGCATGAGCTGCCTCACATGCAGCGAACGCCCATACGGTACCTTGCTGAGGGAGCATTGCCCTTGTTTGCCGCCTGACCGGGCGGCGGCGGCAGGTGGTGGAGGCGGTGCAGCGCGACCTGCGCCGCCTGCGCTCCGAGCACGGCCTGGAGGTCAAGGACGTCACCACCAGTGTGACGCACTGCGCGCTGGGCGGCGTCAGCATGTGGGGCGCCGAGTCGGTCGCGGCCTTCGACCCGGAGTGGGCAAAGCAGGTGCGCATGGGGAGGCGCCCGCTGGCGCCGTGCGCTTGCGCCCGGCTGGCCCCGAGGGCGGCAGCGGCAGCGGCGACAGCAGTGCCCGCCCCGTGGAGCCGTGCCGGGGGGCCCGCACGCTTTGCGTTTAGCCTCTGGGGTGTGAGTGGAGGTGAGCGCCTGCCGACCCGCGCCACGTGCCGCACCGCGCCCACGCCCGCCGCGCTGCGCGCCCTCCCTCACCAGGTGTCGCACCTCACGTCGCCCTCCTGGCTCATCTGCGTGGTCAGCCTGGAGGCCAAGCTGGAGGTGACGTACAAGATGGTGTTGTCGCCGGGAGCAGGCCCGGGCGGCCCGGGAGGCGGCGGCGTCGGGCCCGGGGGCGAGCAGGGGCTGCAGGGCACGGGCCTGGTGCGGCGGCACGGCACCTGGCTGCTGGCGCGCGGGCCGCTGCCGCGGGGCTGCTCCAACACGCTCACCGATCTGCCCTGGCGGCTCATGGCGTGGTGGTGAGGGGCGCGAGGCTGGGGCGGCTGCCAGCGGGGTAGCGGGGTGCACGAAGCGACAGGGAGCGGGGCAGAGGCGCGGGGGCGGCTGGGGGAGGTGGCTGCAGGGCCAGCCTGCGTGTTTGTTACACGTGTCCACGTGCTTTTGATGTGGCCCCCGTCTTGGAGCCGCTCCGCCCCGTGATGTCTGGCCACCTTGCGCCCCAAGCAGCCGAGCCCCCGAGCCGCACGCCTCACGGCGCAGCGTGGCACCAGCAGCCATATGCCATGAGCAGTGCAGCGAGGGCACTCCGCAGTCGTGGCAGTGCCACAGGCGCTCCGAAGTACCCTAGCCTTGCGGCTAGCGCCCACGACCAGTCAGCGCATCGAGCCATCGACCACGCAACGTCAGTACGAGCACCAGCCCCGCCGCCGCCCGCGGGAACGACTATCCTCAAGCAACCCCCAAGCCCCAACCCGCTATTCGCACACGCCGACCCTCACCATCGCCGCACCGCGGCCGGTCCCCGCCCACCGTCCCACCATCTGCTAACTCGAAAGCCGCAGCAGCCCTGTCTGCCCCAGACTGTCACAACGGCCCTTCACCCGCCCTGCCGCTCCGTCGCCTAGCGTGCCATCCATCGCACCTCAACCCCCAGCACCGCACATGCCGAGTCGCCGACCCACGCCCCCAAACACCAGCTGCGCCTGCCTGCCTGCCCCCGCCCCCGCCAGCTGCGCCTGCCTGGCCCCTTTTACTGTAAAACCAGCATGGAAGTCAGTGAAAGGTGCCTCGCCCCTCGCCCGGCCCCGCTACCGGAACGTGTTCATGGCGTCCTTGAGCACGTCGAAGATCATGTCCGCGATGGCCACCTGGTCGGGCGTACCGTTGCGCTGCCGCACCTTGTCCGGGTGCACCAGCAGGTTGGCCTTCATCCACACCTTCTTCACCTGGGGAGGGGGCCGCGGAGAGCGGGGGACGGGGGAGGGGCAGGCAGGCGGGCGTGAGGCAGCCGGAGGTACAAGGCGCCGCGTGCTGGGATGCCGACGCACACGTCCGCCGGGTGCCGCCGGGTGCAGGTGCGCCGGAAGGCCGGGCGAGGCCGGGGGGACTGGGGCAGCAGCGCAGGACGACGCAGCGGACACGGGCGGCGACATGAGGCATGGGGCCAGCCCAAGCGCCGCTCGCCGCCCCTCGCCCCGCTTCCTCCACAGCTGCCCGGCCCCCCGCCCGCAGCCGCACCTGGTTGGGCTCCAGCATGTCGCCCACGCTCACGGGCACCCAGCCGCTGTCGGGCCACAGCACCGTCTGCATGGAGCCCAGCAGGCCGCGGATGTTGCCCTGCGGGTGGGGTGCGGCGGACGCGCACGGTGCAGACAGGCGTAAGACAGCGCGCGCCAGCGCAGGAGCTGCCGCCGACCCCCTAGGTGCACGCCTCGGTGCCTCGGCAGCCGACTCAGCCCTTCGTGCTGGCCAACGCGCCCGCAGCCCGGCCCGCACTCCCACCTTGTTCTTGTTCTTCCAGGCCTCGATGTTGACCTTGTACTGGTCCTTGAGCGCCACCTGCTGCTCCCGCCGAGCCGCCTCCTCCGCCTCCAAGGCCTGCTTCTCCGCCAGCGCGGCCTTCATCTTGGCGTGCTTGGCCGCCTCGCGCTGTGGGCAGTGACGGGCACGAGACGCGACCACATCAAGAGAGAGCAGGCACGCGCAGCAGAGGGCCAAAGCCGCAGGGTGCTGGCCAAAAGACAGTGACGCAAAAGCTACATGTAGCCCCGACGTGTCTGCCGAGGAGCGACTTCGCCCCTCGCCCTGCCGCCCGTACGCCGTGCCCCTCCCGTCAACCCATCCCACACACCTGCGCGCGCAGCTGCTTGCGCAGCTCCGGCTCGTTAGCGCTGCCCTGCTCGCCCTTGTACAGGTCCGCGTAGCCGGTCACGTCCACGTCAGCGCCGCCGCCGCCCTCGTCGTGCAGCATGTCAAACAGCGCCGCCGAGCTGCCGCCGGCGGCGGCGCCGCCAGCGCGCAGGTTAGGCGCCGAGGTGCTGGGGTGCACGGCGGCGGCGGCGGCAGGTGCAGCTGGGGCAGCGGCGGCGGCGGCACTGACGCTCGGGCCGCCGCCAGAAAAGAAGTCGTCCATGTCGTCAACGTGCACTGCCGGCGGCGCCGACGGCGCCGCTGGCGGGGGCGGCGGGGGCGGCGGCGAGGGCGCCGCCGGGGACGGGGCCGGCGCAGGTGTGGGCGCAGCAGGCGGCGGGGGCGCGGGCCGGGGGCTCGGCGTGGCGGGCGGTGGAGGCGTGGCGGAGGCCGCGGCCGGCACGTGCCCGTCGCCAAAACCCAGCAGGTCATCGACGGCGGAGGTGGGGGCAGCAGGGGTAGGGGCAGTCGGGGCAGGGGCAGGGGCGGCGGGGAGGTCGCCGCTGCCCATGCCTAGAAGGTCCGGCTGCGGCTGGGGTGGGGGCGGCGCCGGCCGCGGCGGAGCAGGCGCCGGCTTGGGCTCAGGCGCCGGCTTGGGCGCAGCCGCCGCGGCGGCGGGCCGGCGCTCTTCTCCCGGCGCAGCATCGTACGGTCCGGTCCGGTGCGGCTGTGCGGGCGCGCCGTGGCCGTAGCCCAGGGGCTGCGCCGGCAGCGGAGCCCCAGGGGCGCCCAGCCCCACGCCGTGGCCGTGCACGTGGCCCGGGCCGGGGCCTGGCACGGGGTACGCAGCGGCGTCAGAGTGCAAGTGCGGCCGGCCGGACATGCTGCTCTGGCTCGCAGCCTCGTGCTCTGAGCGGATCTGCTCCCGCAGCACGTCGATGACCTTGCGCCTGAGCGGCGGCGGCATCTGCGGCGCGCCGGGGGCGGCGGGGCGCAGCAAGGCCGAGGGACGGGGTCAGGCCTGGGAGTGGGCAGTCGCCGGAGTCACAGCCTCCTGCCCGGGCATGTTCCCGCGCCAGCGGTGCCGCCGCGGCGCAACCCCCGCCCACCCACCTGCGCCAGCTCCTGCTGCTGCGCGTGCGGCGGCATGTCCCCCAGCCGCACCGCCCAGGCCAGCGCCTCGTCGTTGCTGACCGGGGCGCCGTCGTCGTAGCTGCGGGCGCGAGCGGGAGCATGGCGGCACACGGTACCATGCCGGGGTCAGGTACCAACTACGGGCCACTGCACCAGCCGAGCCACGCCCCTGGCGCGGCTCTGACCCCCCATCAAGGCTGCATGCCAGAGCGCAAGGGCGCCGCACCCGGCCCCCGCAGCCGCGAGCCCACGGCCCAACGCAGCCGTTTGCCCCCTCCCTGGCCATGGCAAGGCCGCCGCCCTGTTTCTGGGCAGCAAGCCTGGTGGCGCCCCGTGGGGCTGCACTCCGCACCTGGTGCCGCCCAGGCTGGTCCTGCCCCCGGGCCCCCCGGGCAGGTGGCTGTGGCCCCCCGCCCGCGCCTGCTCGTCCAGCCCCTCCAGCGCGTGCTCCAGCTGGGCCAGGCCCGCCTTGGCCACCTGGCGGCGCAGGGGGCCAGCGGAAGGGAGACGGGCGGGGCAGGGGAGGGTTGTGGCGGCGCAGGGGGACAGCGGAAGGGACACGGGCGGGGCAGGGGAGGGGTGAGGCGGCGCAGGGGGACAGCGTAAGGGACACGGGCGGGGCAGGGGAGGGGTGTGGCGGCGCAGGGGGACAGCGGAAGGGACACGGGCGGGGCAGGGGAGGGGTGAGGCAACACACAGCCGGTGCCTGGCCCCGCTCCCAGGCCGCGGTCCGGCCAGCGGCTCAGCGGCGAGCACCACCGTGCGCTTGTGTTTTACCGCCAAGACAAGCGCAGATAGCTGTTACACAGAGTCAGGGAGGGGAGCACCGAGGCAGAGCTTTCGTGCACAGGGCTGCGGCGCACGTGCATCCGTCTCCGGCCACACTGCGCCCGTGCGCTCATCGGCGCCGGGTGTAGGCGCGCCGGCGCGCGGCCGTGCATGTCCTGCCCCCTTATCAACACACCCGCACGCACGCGGGGCGCCGCACCTTGACTGCCTTCTTGGTGAAGGCCTTGAAGTAGCCCGAGATGCCGCTGCTGGCCGAGCCCGAGGGCCCCACGGCGGCCGAGGAGGACGAGGAGGCGGACGCATCGTAGCCGTGGCCGTGGCCGGGCGCGGTGCCCCACAGCGAGTGCGCCGGTGCCGAGGGGCCCGACGCCGAGGGCCGCGAGAAGTGGTCTTGGTAATCGTCATGGTCGTAATGGGAGTACGCCGGTGGCGCGTAGGACGAGGAGGTCGAGGACACGGACGGGAAGGCGGCGGCCGCGGGCGGCGGCGGCGGCGCGTTCCGGGCGGCGGCCGCGGCGGCGGCCGCAGCGGGCCCGGGCGCTGGGTCGTGGTCGTCGTGTTCGTCATATGCCGGGGGCGGCGGCGGCGGCGGCGGCGCAGCTGGCGCCGCAGCGGCCACGGGCGCTGGTGCAGGTGCGGGCCTGCGGTGTGGGCGAGGAGCAGGAGGGACGGAAGCGGGGGTGGTGCGTTGCGGCGCCGTGGCATGTGGGGTGCGGGATACAGGCGTAGGTCGTGGCGCACAGCCAGCGGCCCTGCGGCTTACCGAGCCGATTGCGCCGGCAGCGGCGCGGGCGCTGGCGCATGTGTGGGCGGTGCAGGCGCCGGGGTGGGGGCCGGCGCCGGCGGGGGGACTGGGGTCGCTGTGGGGGCAGAAGGCGTTTCATGGATCAGCTGCGCCCCTGTAGCAGTAACTGGACACAACACCGGGCGCAAGCTCGCGGAAGGTGCGAGCGCGGCCATCCCCAGACCCACAAGGCAGTCGCAGGCGCACGCACCGTGACCGTCGTCGAAGCCCAGCAGGTCGCCTAGGCCACCGGCAGCGGGAGCTGCGGCTGGTGGTGGGGGCGGCGCGTGCGAGCGCACCGGCGCTGCCCCAGGGACTTCCTGGAACAGCGCAAACGGGTCGTCAACGGGCTGAGGCCGTGCTACCGGAGCGGGCGGCGCTACAGGCGCCGGAGCCTGGGACTGCTGGCCCGCCAGGTTTGCCGAGCTGCTGTGCTTGGACATGTTGGTGGGTGTCCCTCCGCCCGGGGGGGTCGCGGCGATGGAGCCTGCACGGGGAGTCGGGGACCGCAAGCGACGTGTCACGGGCCCGTGCGCAAGCCGGTCGCGCGCTGCGACTCGCGCACGCTTACTCAGGAAGTCGATGTCATACTTGACGGGAGGCGACGCCGTGGGCCGTGGCGCAGGCCCTCCCGGGCGAGCAGCTGCACACGGCACGATGCAGCAGCAGCACCGTTAGCAGGGTTTGCTGCAAAGTCAGCGCCCAACGCATTGGGGCTGGAGAACTTACGCGAAGCTGCTGGTTGCGGGGCTGGAGCGGGCTGCTTCCTCATTTCGCCCATCGTCTTCTTGACGAACAAGTCCTCCACGCCCGCTTGCTTGTAAATATCATCAAAATTAAACGGGTCATGCTTCTTGGCCATTGTCACAAAAGGAGTTGGGTTGCCCGTAGCGATCGCTAAGACATTTCAAAGCTAGCAACAAAACGAGTCAGGGTATGTGAGGATGTCCGTTGTGGTGCAGTTTCAGGAGTGCCAAGCGTGCCTGCGCGACTTCCTTCATGTCAGCTTACCGACACATACACAAGAGAACCCCCAAGAACCCCCGCTCCCCGCCCACCGCTGCGCCACTTAAACACTTTCAATCCTTCTGTCGCGAGGTATCAACCAATTTCCAGCATGCATCAGCGGTCTGTAATGGGAGTCAGTGCATGGCAGCGTATTTTGAAGGGCTCTGGTATCACGATGCACACACAGCTCTCCTGCTTTGCAGCACCCGCCTCATCGCGTAAGTGAATATGGTTGCACGCCGCCTCCTGGTTGCACGCTGCTTCTGACTAGAAAACATCGACATGGGAAACGAGTTCTGCAGATCGCATTTGCTTACAGATCCACCGCAGTCCTCCCCAGCCGCATGACCTGCACGCATACCATGCCCTGGACATAAGGGCACGCGGCGGTTGATGCAATCCCATGCACCACCTCTCATGCGCGGGTGCCTCGCCGGTCTGAGGATGCGAAGTGCACGATGCCCTCAGGATCGCACGATGGCGAGAACCCCACCAAACACACTGGGAGCCACGCTCCGCCCTCCTGCACCAACACACTCCACGACTGCACCCGCACGCGTCAGGAAGCTCGCACACTTCTGCACCACCGAGCCACAGCAAGCCCTGCCCATCTGTCACGTCGTGCACAATTCGCTTAGGAGCGCCGCATTGCCGGTTCTGGTCCACACTGCCGCAGCGCTGGCGTTGGTGGGCGCTGCGTCGCACTCACGTGCAAGCTGCCGAGCCTTTACATGCGCCTTGGGACCTGGCGCCAGGCCAGTTTAAGTACGCGCAGTTCATTTCTTGCGTGTGAGCACTTTGTGCGTAACCTGGATCAGGGCCTCGCGGGCGATCTCCGCGTGGTCCGACTGCGCTGCCGGCAGGCAGCGGATCTGCGGAGGGCGAAAGTAGAACAAGGGCGCCATTGGTGTCATTGTTGGCCCCTGTAAGCCCCTCAGCGCCGCAGCCGAATGCGACGCATTGCGGTTGCATCGGGGCCAGCGGCACCATCTCCAACGCCGGGCCAGCGGCACCATCTCCAACGCCCCGCTGCAACCCGCTCCGTACCCGAGCGCTGTGCCCCCCTGTCCCGTTCCCCGGGCCTCCAGGCTCCCAGCAACGCCCGCCCCACCATGTCCGCTGCCAGCTTGGCGTGCTGCGCCGCCAGCTCCTCTGCGCGCCGCAGCCCCTGCGTCCGCTCCAGCATCGACATAGCCTGCGGCGGACATGCAGCGCAAGCCATAGGGGTGGCCATACGGGCGTGTGAGGCGGCGCCCAGGGGCAGGGTTGCTACAGATGCCCTTGGCATCCCAGCTGAGCTCCATCGCCCGCGGCCGCAGGGGAACACCACGGAGCCCAGGGTCGTGCGGCTGTTGGCGCTCGTGTTACCTCATCCCAGCGCGCCCCCAACCTACCGCGGCCACGTCGCCGTCGTGCTTGAAGCGGCGCAGGATGAGGGGCCGCAGCCTGGGCTCCTCCTCCGCAGCGAACAGCACCTGCGGCAGGCACCAAGGACCGGTTAGGGTGCCGCAGGGCATGGGAGCAACGCGCGGCCAACGTCATGCAAGCTCGACTGGTGCCGCGCACGCCGTTGCCAAGCGCCCCCGCGGCCGACCACCCCGCTGCCACCTAACCCCGCGCCCCCACGGCTTTCCTCCGCCCGACCACGACCGCCGCCTGCTGGCTGCCGCTGGCTGCCGCTGGCTGCCGCTGGCTGCCGCTGCCAGCCTGCTGCCTCCCCGCTCACCGGCGCGGTGGCCAGTCCGCTGCGCATGTCGTTGAGCGCGGGCTTGCCCAGCACGCTGCTGCTGGCGGTCAGGTCCAGCAGGTCGTCCACCACCTGGCAGCGGAGGGAGGGGGGAGAGGGCGGAAACAGGCGTGGGGAGGGGCACGGGAGTTGAGTGCCCCGTGAGGCAGGGGCCCGAGCCCACCAGGCTGACCGGAGCTCAACCCCATGCGGTGTAGGGAGCGGAGGAGGGGCCAGCGTGGAGGCGGCTGCCGGCAGGACAGAGTTTTGGGCAGCATAGGTACGTTTCTAACCGTTCGCCACCTGAGCTGGCCGCCCGTGCTTTAGTATGCTGATTCGAGGCATGTTGCTGAAGCTTCCGCTCTGTACTCTCGGGCGCGATGCAAGCCCTCCCACAGCGTCAAGGTATGAGGTGAGCATGCCACCGGTACCCCTCCGCAGCTACCGGGCCCCATCTGCCAGTACAGGGTGGCAGCGCTGGGCTGGGCACCACGCGCAGGCCGCTCGCTCGCCAGCCCCTTCATGCGCCCCGGCGCACGGCCCCACCTGGAACGCGATGCCCAGGTGCCGCCCGTAGCCCCACGCCATGTTGCACACCTGCACGCCACAGGGAAGGCCAGCCGACAGGGGACCAAGCATACATATTGCCCCACCATACGGAGATGCGGTGCCCGGAGCCTTCGACCCACATCGCGCCCGGAGCCTTCGACCCACATCGCGCCCAGCACGGACGCGCCGACCCACATGCGCCTGCGCCGGCCGCAGCCCCCTCCTACACAGCAGCCGCCCTGCCCGACGCCTGCCTCCATCCCCTTGCAGCCGGCGCACCTCGGGCCCGGGTTCCGACAGCACGGCCACCGAGCGCAGGCTGTTGGCCATGAGCGAGGCGGTCTTGCAGTAGGTCTTGGCCAGGTAATGGTCCATGTCCAGAAGCTGTTCGTCGGTGGCGGTCATCTGGGGGAGCGACAGCGGAGCAGGGGCCATGGCATGGGCGTTGAGCAAGAAATACCGGTAGTGTTCAAGCTAGGACAGCGGGGGTAATGGCATGTAGGTGGCGAGCCGTGAGGAGTCGGTGCATAGCTTGGCCCGCACAGCAAGTCACGGTCGCGGGCTGCCCCACACACAGCCACCGGCAGCACCAGCGCCACACCCCAGTAGCAGCGCATGTCACACGCCAGCGCGGCGGCCATGGGACGGCAGGCACAGACGCAAGCGGCACCGACAAGGCCGAGCGCCAGAAGCATCCACCGCCGTCCCCGGCCTCCTTCGCGGCCCAGCCTCAGCCCAAGACTCGATCCCGGCCCTTGTCCTACTCCGGACTGACGGCCCGGTCCACCGCCAACGGTGCCGGCAACTCCTGCGGCCCAGCTTTGGCCCAAGCATTGGCCTCTGCCCTCGCCCGGCTTCGCAGCGACGGCTTGGTCCCGCACCCAGCCTCGGCCCTGGCCCGTTTCGGGCTTATGACAAAGCCCCCGCAACTGCATAACCTCGCACGACATACAGTGCCCAGAAAACCCGACCCACATGCTGCAGGGTTTGCCGACCCACATCACGCCCGGCGCGGACGCGCAGACCACCACCCCGCAGGCCTTTTCCGGGCCGACGACCCGGTGCCGCACCTGCATGATCTCGCCCGACACCAGGTGCTCGAGCACCTGCGACATGAGCTCCACGATCTCCGTGTTGTGGAGCGCCGCCAGCGTCACGGACGCGCGCGCCAGCAGGAAGTCGCCGGCCAGGATGGCCGTCTTATTGCCCATGACGTTGTTCAGCGACACCACGCCGCGCCGTGTCTGCGCGTCGTCGATCACGTCGTCGTGAAGCAGCGAGGCCGCGTGGATCATCTCCGCGATCTCGGCTACCCGCTGCTGCCGCCGGCGCAGCTCGGGCGCGTACTCCGAGGGCGGCCGCGTGTCGACCTGCAGGTACTCTGGTGACGGCGCCGAGGGCGACAGTGCCGATGACATGAGCAGAGCCAGCGTAGGCCGCAGGCGCTTGCCCTCGAGGCCGCGCCGGAAGAAGTACTCGGCAGCGGTTTTGAGCGCCGGGATGCTGGTGGCGACGCTTAGGCGCAGTCGCTCTGACACCAGGTCCACCTCCTGCTGCACCACGCTAAAGGGCTCAACGCGGCGGCCGACAACGTCCGCCCATGTCTGCACAGGCGAGGAACGCGGCGGGCGAGGGGTTTGGGCGGGCAGAAGGCGGGAGTTCGGGTAGTGAGGGGCTGAGTGTTGGTGTTGTGGCGAGGCCATGCCAGCGTGCTGTCCCCAACCGCGTGCCAGGTATGGCTACCTGCAGGTAGCCTTGTGGCGCGGCTGCGGTCAGAAGGAGTCGCTGGAGAGGACGGGCCTGCGCGACAGCGGGTAAATGATGCATGATGCTGCAGGCACGCGAAGGTTACCCCCACGCGGCATACCAAGTCGCCCAGGACGGAGGGTGCTGACGTAGAGCATCCTGCATCATGGACAAGTCCAGGACGCCGTGACAAAGCCGCCCGCCGACTGGCCATCAGCGCAACAAGCTATGTTGCTGTCGCTGCGCACCTGTCCCCGCCGACGACGCTGAGAAGGCACCGAGTAGGCTGCCCGCTTGCGCTGCTGCTCGTCGGAGGCTCATCGTGCTAAAGAATGTCGCTTAGCGACCCTCAGCTCGCGCTTCGTCGCGCGGCGGCCTCCAACCGCAAGACAACTAGCGGCTCAAGACACAGCCATCACGACAGGTAGGCACAGTGTGGGTGGAAAAACAAGCGAGTGGCTTTGGCTTGGTTGATTGGTTGCAAAAGCGCGGTCGGTGGCAAGGATTGGAAGGAAGGAAACGGATTGAACAAAGCACAGCGACTGTGCATTGACACAGATACACCACCTGTGCAGGCTTCCTGGCCAACGTGCCGTCCCCGCCTACCACCCACGCAGCCCCTCACTCATTTCCCCCCTCCCCTTCCCCCCATCCCACAACAGCTGCTCCTCATGCGTAGCTCAAGAGATCACAACCTGCGCCAGTCGTCTATCCTGTCAGTCCTAGTCGCCAAGGGTACTAGAGCCCCGTCCGCTATTGCGCCCCGCTTCCTACGCTACACGGCACGTTCCAGCCCACATTAAGTCACAAGCAAAGCAGACGCCTCCCTTACAAGCTATGCTACGCCAGCACTCCCAGTGCTTTCAGTCGTCCTCCACGCCGGGTATCGTCAGCGTGCTCACGAGGGCCGCCGCCCGCGAGCGCTCGTCGTCCGCGGCTCGCCGCTGGCCCGCCTGCCGCCGCTCATGCGGGCTCACGGCAGGCTTGGCCGGCAGGCTGTTGCAGAAGCGCACAAACGTTGGCGAGTCTTTCATGGACTTGTAGAAGGACGGGTCGTCCTGCGAGTCGAGAACAGGACCGGCAACAGGACGGGGCGGCGAGGCAGGCGTCAAGCCGCGACCACAGCATCCGTCCCGCAACCACCGCCACACCGGCTCCCTCCCGCGGCAACGCCTCTCGGAAAACGCCTCATCAGCCCAGGCAGCACATGGCCACGGTGCATACCCTCGAGCCCCTGTCTCCGCCATTACGTCACCGCCATTACGTCACCACCAGCCCTCGGCACTCCCAACATGCCCAGCGCTCCAGCCCCACCTCCTGCCGTCCCCTCACCTCGGCGCGTGCGGGCGCTCCGTACACCAGGCTCCTGTCGCCCGCGCGGCCCATGCCGCGGTAGCTGTCCTGACCCACGCGGATCTTGCGCCCCAGCGTGCCCTCGAACGCCGCCTCCTGCTCGCTCTCCCGCAGCCCCGTGATGCCCTCGGGCCGGCCCAGCCGCGGCAGCGGCGGCTCCGGCGCTGACGCGGCGGGCCGATGCCGCACATCGTCGGGCGGCGGCCGCATGCCACGCGGGTGCGCTGGCGGCGCGCCATACGGTTCTGGAATTGCCCGCTTGCCCTCGGGCCTGGCGGGGGCGGGCGGGGACAGGGCCGGAGGCAGGGCGTTAGGTCCTCGCGCGCTCAGGCCGGGGGCAGGGGTCGCGCGGTCGGTTAGCCTCCTGGCTCGCCACCCGTGAGCATCGCAGCGCCCCACTTGCACACATCAGCATCTCCAGACGCCCATGGCGCTGTGCGGCGTGTGCACACAGGAAGCCTGCCCTTACCTGTCGGGCCGGAGTGGCTCTGGAAGCTGCTTTAGCGTGCGTCGGTACGTGCCCTCGTCCTCGCCAGCGCCCATCGCGCGGCGGCCGTAGTACGACGCGTGCCCGCCCACCACGGACGGCTCGGCATATGAGGTGGAGCTGGGCTGGTCAAAGTGCCTCCTGCACGGACCCAGGGTACGGGCGCAGCGGTACAGAGTTGAGCCCCAGCCTCTCGAGCGCAGGCCCTTCAACGGCACGACTCCTGGCGCTGCGACGCCGGCAGCGGCCGTACAGGAAGCGGCTGCTCCGAGTTGCTGACTAGCCGCCCATGACGCATCAGGCCGGGCGGGAGCGCCTCGCCACTGTGCAGCACAGCCCGGGCAGAGCACGCTGCCTGACCACGCCCGGGCTTGCCTGATAGGCGGTTCCCGCACGCCAGGCGACCGCTCCCAGCCGGCGAAGCCTTGGGAGGCCAGCTCCGAGGCTGGCCCTGTTGTGTGTGTTCTCCCTTTGTCGCAGAAGTTCCCGCGCCAGCTCGGGCTGCTACCAGAGACGGCGCCATAGTCGCCAGCGACTCGGCTGCGAGGGGCCGGGGCGTGGCAGGCAGGGGCCAACGTCACGATGGTAACGCAGCGGCCGCAGATGTGGCGTGCATGTTGTATTGAATGAAGCGCGATTCAACGCGCCGTCACAATGCAGCGCGGCACAGGCCGCGCCATGCACCAGCATCGCGGGATACTCACGCAGGCCCTTCACTTGGCTGCAAGCAAGCTTGGACACCCGACATCGCTGTCGGGGCTCACTTAAGCCTCGTCTCGAGTCCTAGGAGCAAGGTGCCTGTCAAAATGGTGTGGCAAGCACTATTGATGCAGTATCCAGTGTGTGTAGGTTGGGATGTAAGTAGGATGACTATGGTGTATGGCTAGGGGCCTTGGCGAGTCTGCCCTTCCGCCCCGCCTTCGAGCGGAGCGACCTGCCGGACGTTTGGACGAAAAACCGCGCCAGGCACTACAGTATGCGCTTTGAAAAGTAACAACTCTCCGTGGTTGTCATTCAGGTCCAAGTGGGCGTCGTTGCTGGTCCACCGACCCGTGGGCGCGACTGGTAGAGTCTGTCGGCGCTGGCCGCCCAACGCTACCAATGCGCACTACACAGTATTGCTTCAAAACATAAAATCTCAGCGGTCAAAGCCACCGTGCAATCAACATTCCAGAGCCCTTGTGTAATACTGTAGTTGCTTTGCGCGCTTTGGGCACCTGCGGCTCTCGCGTCGTTCGCGCCTCACGCGGCATCGGCCTTGCTATCGCCCAGCCAAATCTCGTCGGTGTTGCGCCCACACGCCCATGCTTGCGGTGAAGTCCAGCTCCTTAATCCTCGCTCGCTCTCGCGCTGCTGGTGCACCGACTGCTACAGGCCTCTGTTGCGTTTGGCGTGGAAGGTGAGCGTGTCTCCAGCCCACCACGGCCACCAACTTGCCCCGCGTGCTCTTGGGGCACGACCCCTTCGGTGCCCAAACCTCCCCAGCTGCGCATGGATGCATGGCTCGCCCCCAAAAGAGGCCATTCAGACCAGACTAACACCGTCGGTCATTATGCGGTTGTAGCTGGGACTGTTTAAGGGGTCTCGGGCACGCTAACCTCCATGCCCTCACCCCACGGGCCGGACTTTGCCGCCCGAACTGCCTCAACGGCAGGACTGTATATCTTAATGCACGCCGCCGCTAACCCACACCGCCGCTGCTGCCGCTCTCGCTGTATCGCGGCTGCTTGCGGCGGCCGCTACCATCCCCTCCGCCTCCGCCGCCCGGCCCATTGCCGCCCAGCCCATCGCCGCCGCCAGGGCGGGAGCAGGCCGGGCGCTCAGCCCGGAGCAGCTGGAGGCACAGCGGCAGCAGCAGCAGCAGCAGCAGCAGCAGCAGCATGTTCACACAGTCGCACATCTTCTGTCCTTCTGTCGCCTCTCAAGGCCTTCTGTGCTGTGTGCACGCGCCCTCCGCTTGCCAGGTTCCATGTGAACCGCGCGCCTCAACGCTGCGACCCCACAGCACCTCCACGGCCAGCGGCCCAGTGCCGTGCCAAGATCCCCCGCGTCGAGAACAGGGAGCTGCTAGTCGGCGACGCGGTGGCCCTGGTTAACTTTTGCCTGTAAGCGGCAAGGCCGATGGCGCGTCGGCCGTTGGAGAGCGCGGCCCGATACGGCTCGCTACACCCGCGGCCGCCGGTGCCGGCCCGCTCCAGACCTGCCGATGCGACCTTACAGCTCCGTGCTCGATTCCATAATGCTGGGTACAATGCCTGCTCACCCGCTGCCCGGCCAGGTACAAACAAATTCTCAGCATCGTCCTGGAGCCGAGCTTCCCCGGTAAGGCGTCAGGCGTGAGCCCGCGTCACGTTGCCCCAGCCGTGACCAAGCCGTACGCACGGCCCCCAGGATGGACGGCGCCCATGGCTTTCAACGCCACGCGCTTCGCCGAGTTCGCCGGCCTCACCACCACGCTGGTGCGCTCCATGCTGCCGCTACTGCAACCTGCGCCGCCGCGTCGCGCACACGGTGCTCCTCCCTGGGTGCCCGCACTAACGGCGCGAGCCACTGTCGGGCCCTGCTTGCTGCCCATGCACCCACATGCCATGCACCCGGGCCCTGCGCAGGTGGGCACCTGGGTAGCCGCCGCAATCATAACAGGCGCCTACACCACCGCCGCCACCGCGGACCTGCCCGCTGCGCTGCGCACCGCCTCCACCACCTGGCTGGCCGCGATGCCCGTGGCGGCGGCGCAGCTGGTGCTGGCCACCGCCGTGGAGAGCAGGTGCGGGGCGGGGCTGGGCTGCTGCCCATTGTGCGTAGCTGCCATGTGCTGGGTACCGGTCAGCGCGGCGTCCCCAGGTACCCACGCAGCAACAACTCAAGCCGGCGCTGGAAGCATTGTGGGTCCCGCAAGCCCAGCTTCCCGCCCGCACGCGCGCAGGTCCCTGGTCGGTGACGCTGACTTTGCCATCGCCGTACCTCTGGCGGCCTCGGGCATCGGGGAGCCCTTCGTGACGGCCTCGGGCGTGCTGGCGCTCATGACGCTATGGCGCTGCGTGTGGGTGGGGGGGATGGGCCTGGGCACGCCACGCGGCAGCAGCAGCGGCACCGCACCGCACAGCGCCCTGTGCGCACCCGCGGCGACGCAGCGCCAATCCAGCCGGTCGCGACCCGGGCTGCTCGTCGTGTGCGTCGCAAGAAGCGCCCCAAGCGCGTGGGCTCCTGGCGTCCTGGCATTAGAGCAGGCGGCTTGACCGCTCCGCCCTGTCCGTGCAGGTACTCGCTCTACCTGGACCCCTTCAGTCTCAAGGGGCTCGGCTTTCGGCGGCAGCAGTTCATGAACGACCTGCTCAGGTGGGCACTCGGGCCCATGGTGCATATCTACTCCGGGCCATGGGCTGGCGCCAGGGCCGGGAAGCCTCGGACGCATCTGTGGGCTGGGGGTAGGCACTGCGGTTGCTGCGGGCGTGGAGGTTGGCTACCGTGCGATCACGCTAACGCACGGCGGGGCCCCGCCCCGCCGCGGCTGCTCGCGCCCATGCGCCGGCTTCACCCATCGTTCGGTACCTGCTGACCCTGTATCTCTGCTCCGTGCCGCACCCGCAGCTTCCGGGAGGCGCTGCTCATGGCCATGCTGATGGCGGCCGTGGGCTCCATTTCGCTGCAGGTGGGGCTCCAGCCAAGACATGGTGCCAGCTGTTGCCTGTGCGGGCGCGGCGCGCAGGCCACGCGGCGTGGGCGAGCGGCCTCGCTGCAACGAGGCCTGACGCGACCATGGGACGCCCCTGCGCTTGGCGTACGATGCTGCTGCCACCGCGCCCCACCGGCCGCAGGTGGTGCAGGCACTGGACAGCGTCATCTCCCCGGGGGCAAAGTGAGGAGGAGCCCCGTAGGCTTACACCGGGGTTCGCATCGGCGTACCTTGGCCCTCGGCCATGAAACCCTGCATAAGGAGCTCTTAGAGAGCTTGGCGAGCCTGAGGCGCCGCGGACTGGAGGCAGCAAAGCCGGAGCCGCCGTGTACAACATAATAGGCACGAGGGGCGCGCCTGCGATGTACAACATAGGAATTAGGAAAGATTGGCCACGTGATTCGTGTTGCAGTATGGTGCTAACTGCGCATGCAAGTTTTGCCAACACAAGAGGCTCACAGCCAGGCCTATGACTTGTTGTTGCTGCCTATGGCTGTACGCTTCTTCTTGCGTGTTCACATGAGGGGAAGGTGACGGCCAAGCTGCGGGGCGTACATGAGGAGGTGGGCGAGGACGATGTAAAGCAGGAGCTCCTGCGTTTAAGTGGCAGCGTGCTGCCAGAGCACGGTCACATCCGCGGCGAGGAGTGCTGTTACGGCACTGCCGTTAGGCGTGAGCGCTGGCGGGCGTTGGCTGCTGCATTGCCGAGGAGTAGTGTCTTGCGTGGATGACACACGGCACCATGGACGTACGCATGAGGGCCGACTGCGATCGCCAACTCACGCAAATACGGGTATGGTAGCATGCGCTCTCACGCGCGCGCCCGTAAGGGCCCCAAGCACGCTCCAGCATGCACATACCTGTATCCACTACGGCAGGCGTATGCTTGCATCGTGACCCCCAATACACCTTCGCGGCGTTACACCAGCCTGCGACGCATGTGCCGCTGCGAGACACTGATGCGTGACGTGCGAGTCCGGGAGACCGCCGGGCCCCCTCGGAGCGCCCTCGGGAGGCCTAGGGCCCCAACCGCTGTACAGCTGCAGGTTTGTCTCGACAGGCGCTCAGGTCGCGTGTGCATGTCGCGGTACCTGAAGCTGGCAGTCGAAACCCCCGAATGCTCGGTGTAAGAGGCACAGACATGCGGCACGCACATCGACGAAGCATGTCGAGACTAAACTTGTCAACGTACTCGTGCAGTCGCTAGAGCTCTCGTGTAAGTTGGCGTTCTTTTGGCGGCCTTGCAGCAAAGCGCTGTGATGACCTGCGTCCTGGTGCCCCCATGTCGAGTCTTTGACTTGAAGCATCGTCCGACGTGAGACACCCGGTCGCCCACAGTAGTTCTTATCCACACGAAGCTCATAGCAGCACACCATAGGTAGCCATACTCGGGGCCTCGATAACGACGAGCATTCGCGCGCACTATTCATGCTCTGCTGCCGCTATCCATAGTGATGGGGACGTGCGGCTAAGGCACACTTGGCACAGGGCAACTGCAGCGTCGTCCAGAGCACAAGGCAAGAGCGCCCGCGGTCCCGCAGTGACCCGAGCCTGCGTTGAGCTCCCGGTACCTTCAGCTCGATACCAGCGCTGAAGGACGCTCGCTCTGGTGACCACAGGCAGGCGGGACCTCGGAGCTTGGAGCAAGGACCGGCCAGGATCGGTGCGACCAGCACAGCAGTTCGGCGCGCTTTAGCTAGCTCTGACGCATCAACGTACCCTTTGCAGGTGGCAATGAGTGCCACTTTGGGCAACCCGGCCCAGCAACCCTCTGTGAGCGACAGCGTGCAGCAGGTAATTTACACGTTCACGGCCGCGTTCAGGCGCATGCGCGTTCTGAGCCGGACCGCCTTCATTATAGGGCATGAAGGAGCTGAAGCTAACGGACAAGGAGGACGAGGCGGGTTCCAGCAAGGCCGCCCAGAACGCGGCAACAGCAGAGGTGCGCCATGCGGCCAGCTCGCGGCACCGTTGACTCGCGTGTGCGCTCAGACCCTTGCTCGGTATTGAGCTTTGGCGTTTTGTCGCGCAGATATTTGAGGGGCGCCTCATCGAAGGGGACCTGAAGACCGGAAGCAATGTCCTCTCGGCGTCCTCCGGCACCGGGGCTTCGCGGCAGACCTACAACTACTCGACAGACCGTGTAGTGGGCAACGGGTCTTTCGGCGTGGTGTTCCAGGCAACATGCCTGGAGACCGGCGAGACGGTGAGCGTCGGGCATGACATGCGGCACGCTCGAGCTGTTGGGCGCCCAGAACCTCACCCTGGGTTCCCACCCCCAACCCCCATTCTGCAGGTGGCCATCAAGAAGGTGCTGCAGGACAAGCGGTTTAAGAACCGGGAACTGCAGATTATGAAGCTGGTGGACCACCCCAACATCGTGAAGCTGAAGCACTGCTTCTATTCCCACACTGAGAAGGACGAGACCTACCTGCACCTGGTCCTTGAGTTCGTGCCCGATACCGTGTACCGGATCAGCAAGCACTACGCCAAGAACAACCAGCGTATGCCCAACCTGTTTGTGAAGCTGTATGCGTACCAGATGTGCCGTGCGCTCAACTCGATTCACAAAATGGGCATCTGCCACCGCGACATCAAGCCGCAGAACCTGCTGGTCAACACGGAGACGCACCAGCTTAAGTTGTGCGACTTCGGCAGCGCCAAGGTGCTCGTCAAGGGGGAGCCCAACATTTCGTACATCTGCTCTCGGTACTACCGTGCGCCGGAGCTCATCTTCGGCGCCACAG
Source organism: Chlamydomonas sphaeroides (assembly GCA_001662425.1). NCBI lineage: Eukaryota > Viridiplantae > Chlorophyta > Chlorophyceae > Chlamydomonadales > Chlamydomonadaceae > Chlamydomonas > Chlamydomonas sphaeroides. Next base: position 24,815 of record BDDC01000121.1, on the reverse strand, counting down.
ACTACACCAGCGCCATCGACGTGTGGTCCGTGGGCTGCGTGCTGGCGGAGCTGCTGCTGGGCCAGCCGCTCTTCCCCGGCGAGAGCGGCGTGGACCAGCTGGTGGAGATCATCAAGGTCCTGGGCACGCCCACGCGCGAGGAGATCAACGCCATGAACCCGAACTACACGGAGTTCAAGTTCCCCCAGATCAAGGCGCACCCATGGACGAAGGTGTTCAGCAAGCGCATGCCGCCGGACGCGGTGGACCTGGTGCGTGCCGGCGCGCACCCACCGAACGGGATCATCGTAGGCCACAACTGACGTAGTCCCGCGAGTCCTACATTGGCATATGCTGCTTGCACGCGTGCGAGCGCCGATACATGCACGCATTATAATGCGCCAGTCGCCGCTGCCCTTATAGGTGTCCAAGCTGCTGCAGTACGCTCCGCAGAAGCGCATGACGGCCGTGCAGGCCATGACCCACCCCTTCTTCGACGAGCTGCGGGACCCCAACACGCGGCTGCCCAACGGTAAGTTGCAAGGCGTGACAGCAGGGAGCCAGCTTGCTGCTGGAAGACTTGGAAAGCCAGTGCCAATGCTACCCAAGACTGCTGCTAATGTGACGTGGCGGGCTGCCGCGTACACGCCTTGCAGGCCGCGCCCTGCCGCCGCTCTTCAACTGGCTGCCCGGCGAGCTGGACGAGGTGCCCGCCGACATCGTCCGCAAGCTGCAGGTGCGCCGGGACCGCTTTCGTGCCAGTCATGCTTTCAGCCGGCGTGTACCGTATGTCTGCGCTTCCTGCGCATAAATTGACGACCGTGCCCCCGCCGCATGTTCCTTGCAGCCCACGGCGAAGGCGTCGTGAGGCGGTCTAAGGCAGCGCGGCTGGAGCGGACGTATTAAGCAAAGAGCGTGACGCGTGGGTATTCGTGGAGCGGGCAGCCGGGAGGCCGAGGGGCAATGCGGGTAGCATTGGGCAGCGACGGTTGCTCGCGTCAGGCTTGGTAAGGGTTTTTGCCTTGAGGCGGGAAGCTGATGGTGTGGTGCGGGGATAGCGACGGCGCCTTAGCTGCTGGTGCGGCTGGCGGGCATGGGGACATGACGTAGCGGCATGTTGGCCGCGTGCGCTTGCGCCGGGAGCAGGGGTGGGGGCGCTTGCATGACGCGCTGCCCGACGCCGACGCCACATCGCCCGGCCAGCGCATCTGCACTTGCTGAGATTCAATGCATGTGGTGTGCGGGGTTCTGCTGCTGGATGCGCCACGGGCCGCGATGTTGGCATACGGGCAAGCCTACTGTATGTGACGGATTTAGGGGCTGCTACGTGCTGAGTGCGGTCCAATGGGCCCGGTGGGACGGCACTGTATGAAGCTGCGGCCTTTCCGAGCCATGGGCCTGCGGCCAGGCGTGGCCAGATGGAAGCAAGCGCTTTACTCCTCACTGCAGTCGCTTTACTCACTGCACTCGAGCACGAAGCCTTGTGCTGGTTCAGGGGCCAACCACAGTGCCTTTTTACTGTAGAAACAACGTGGAAGTCAGTGCCAGGACTAGGACTGTCGGTCGCCCTGCTGGGTATCACTACGCGGGTTCCACAGGGAAAGCAGCGTGTTTCTCTGACTGAGGCTACCGCCTATACTACCCCGATGCTGCCCCTGATGCCGCTGCAAAGGCTTGCGTCACGCGGGCTGTGCAGTAGCAAACCGAACAGGTTTGCTTTGCAACAAAAGACGCACTTGCCCATCCTCCTGCCAGCCGACGCAGACTTCGGCAATCCTGTGAATTTCCTGCCTTGCCTCTCTGCTGCTGTTGCCACGCAGCCGTCTGAACTCTTTCTTAATCGGGCGAGATGCAGTGAGCGGTAGGCGGCACGTAATCACCTTGCAGCTCGTGCGACCTATCCCATGGTAGCGGCACCCTCGCGGCGCACAGCCGCTTGCCCCCACGTCACCCGCCACTCCCTCGCCGCGCATGCTCTCACACTGTCATCCTGAACACCTCCTACCTCCTACCTAACGCTCACCAAAATGCCGCGCTACACGGCCCTCCTCAGCACCAAGAACCACACAAAGCTTTATGACGCCACCTTAGCCAAGCACCTGACCTGTCCACCACAAATGCTATACAGTGTGTCGAGATCTGGCTTACGCCATGACCTTGGCCGGGGCCTTGCTGGCCTTGATGCCCGCGATGGCTGCGGGGGCGCACAGGGGTTCGGCAAATCAGATAACTCTCACGTAGCACGGCGAACAAGAGCTGCGACCGGTGGCGCTCCAACCCACCCACATTCTTTCCCCGCCCACGGGAGTTACAGTGTTGTACGGCAGCCACGCGCAATTCCGCCCATGGGCCTCCGGAGGCAACCGGCTTACCATCGCGGTACGACTTGGCCTTGAACACCGCGGACCCGGCGACCAGGGCGTTGGCGCCCGCGTCGATCACCTGCAAAGGGAGGAGCCGAAGCAGCACGACGCAGCACCATTAGCATACATGGCACGACGCGCTGGATCGTCGTGTTGTGCAACCCTATTGGAATAATTGTGAACCGTGCGACCCCCGCTGCGCACCTTGTAGGCGTTCTCGGGGGTGACACCGCCGTCCACCTCAATCCAGGGGTTCACGCCCTGCCGAATGAGATGGGACGAGGGAGCAAGCAGGCAGCACTTGAACGCCAGCCTCCTCATGGCATCTATTTCGTCGGCTTCACGGCTGAGCCGGGGCTTGCTCGTGCAGCTCTTCGCAGTAGAGACGCGGAGCACGCCGTCTCGTCCTGCTGCTGGCTCTCACCAGCTTAACTGTTCCCGCCCCCACACCCAAAGTGTCCACCGGCGCTGCAACAAGGCTTCTGCAGTGGACCATTCGGTGCGCACCCACCTTCTCGTTGCACATCTTCTTGAGGGCGCGGATCTTGGCAACCTGGCTCTCAATGAACTTCTGGCCACCGAAGCCGGGGTTGACCGACATGATCAGGATAAGGTCAGTCACGTCCAGCACCTCCTCGATGAGCGAGAGGGAGCTGCCGGGGTTCAGCACCACACCGCACTTGCAGCCGAGGTCCTTGATCTGCAGGGCGGCAGCGGCGAACGACAGGGAAGCTAGAGCGTGAGCGGTCGATGGGACCAGCAGCAGGAGCGGCGGCAGGAGACGGCTGTGTTGTCGTGTCGAGACAGGCGCATTGTGGCAGGGGGCCGAGACTACCACATTGCTAGCTGCTGGGTGCCCCCAATGCCACGGTGCGAGTTGCTGGCTGAGGTGGGATTGCTCGACGCTGTGCGAGGGGAAGCGAGGGGAGCGGCCACGGGTGCGCACCATGTTCAGCGTGCGGTGGAGGTGGATGGTCGACGACTGCTCGGCGTGGACGGAGATGATGTCAGCACCAGCCTTAGCGAAGTCCGGAATGCGGAGCTCGGGCTCGACAATCATCTGCAAGCACGAGGCACTTGTTCACGCCCTGCACACAGTTTTCAAGCGTTTCGTTACACGAGCATCTGACTACTCACCAGGTGAACGTCCAGCACCTGAGAGCGGCGAGGAAGGAGCAAAGAAACAGCAAACATCACTCGTGAGCATGCGGCTCCGACGCCCGGCTGACAGCCCAAAAAAGCTTTGCCGGTGCTCTAAGGGCTTTGCAATGCCCTCGCGATGCTGACCTTGTCGGTGACGGGGCGCAGGGCCTCCACGACGAGGGGGCCGATGGTGATGTTGGGCACGAAGCGGCCGTCCATAACGTCCACGTGCACCCACTCGCAGCCAGCCTGGTCGATGGCGCGAACCTACAGCGCGAAAGGGCATTGAGGTCAGCGCGGCTAGCAGGGCAAGCGCCGCCCAAACGCCAAGCAGGATGGTTGTTGGAACGCACCTCGTCGCCCAGCTTGGCGAAGTCAGCCGACAGGATGGAGGGCGAGACGATGATGTCGCTCTTGTTGCACTTGTCCACGCGGTGGGTGGCCTGCACGCGCACAGCGCTGCGGCGAGAGCCAGCGACCGGCCGGGACTTCAGGGTGCTACGCATGTTGAGGGCCATCTTTGAAGATATAGCACAAGCCGAAAGTCACGGTGTTATGGTTTGGCGCAAGTGGGTGGGTGCGCATCAAGCAACTGAGCGCGGACTTAGCGCGAGAACAAGGCTGCATGGGGCTTGCAGAATAACAACCCTTGGCCCCAAGCCGCAGACAATATGCAACCCTTTCAAAGCTAGAACTTCCCCAAGTAGAGCGGGGTTAGCAGGGTCACGAGGACAACATCAGGGCACGAACCCCCGACCCCTGGCACTGCAGCCCCGCCAACAGCCTCAGCCCCGCGAGTTCGGCGAGTAGCAGCCCTTTCGCCCGCTTCTAGCAAACCTGGAGCTTTCACTGTCGAACACATGAGGCTTGCAAGCCGAGGTATAGTAATGCCCGCTACCCGAGCTGGCACCTCCGCGTCGTCCCGACCAACAGCACAGCTGCAAATGCCCGTTCATTCTGCGGCGGCGGCTACCACCCCCTCCGCCTCCACCGCCCGGCCCATCGCCGCACTTTCACCAATCGTTTGCACCAAGTGCATAATTCGTACTTGTGCTACCTTGGTGCCCGCGTCGAACGGCTCGTGCCCCTTAAGGGGCGAGCCAACTTGAAGCGTCCACGGGCTGCCACGAACGGCTGCCAATATTGGCGGTTTTACTGCAGGTACACTCTTCATGATGTCCAATTTTGGAAGCCCGATTCCCAGTGCCACCTTCCACGTCAGCCACGTCCAACCCCGCCCCACTGGTTCCTTTGGATCCCTGGAGGCTCCTGCTGCAGATGCTGCTGTGCTGGCCCTTGCGTGGCTTCCTGCACTGGTGGGCATGGTCAGGGCTTACACCTCGCGGCTCGGCCGCGCCTTCACGTGCCCACACGGCACCGCAGGTGACCGCACATCACTACCAGCGGCTACGGCTACCGGAGACTAACAGCACAAACTCCCAGCACCAACACACGCACGCAACCGCAACCTGCCTGCCAATGAGCGCGTGACAACCGAGCAGGAGCGGACCAGGTAGCGGTCCTGCACCGGCGCGCCTCGTGACGGCCGGCACCCTGCCATGCACGGGCGCACGACGGCTCACACGTCCCAGTCAGACACCGTCACAACTGCCGACAGCACGCGCCACAACGCGCATGCGACATCCGCGCATATCGAAGCACGGCATGCCTCGCACCTCCGCGCACACGCACCCGACGGGTGGCACACACCGATGGCGTCAAAAGGGCCAAGGCAGCTCGGCCTCGCCAGTAACGATACCCAACAAGGAGCACACAGTAACCGCACCCGACGGTCCGACGTCACGAAGCCCATGCAGCAGCCACCAGCGCGACCCTCAAAGCCCCATTCAACTCGTGCCCTGGCGCCGTCCGCTCACTTGGAGCACGGAGGCAGCTCCAGCGACTGCGCCGCGTCGCCATCCGCGCCCGCACCAAGGCCCCCGCCGCCGCCGTCCGCCAGAACGCTGAAGCCGTCCGATGACAGGGCCACGCCGCGCGCCGCGGCGCTGCCCCCCGCCGTGCCCATGCCCACGGACGAGGGGGCGGTGGCGGAGGCGTTGACCAGGGTTATGCCGGCGGGCGTGGGGCCGCACAGGCCGTCGTTCTCGGGCTTGACGACCAGGATGAGGTTGGGAGCCCCGAAGGTGGCACGCTGCTCCCAGCTGGGCGGGATGGGGCCGAACAGGTCATTGCCCTGCGGAGCCAAGCGGGAGGGCGGTGAGAGGGTCAGGGCAGGGTCGGGGGGCCAGCCGGCGGGCACCGCTGGGGCCGGAAGGCAGGCTCCCGCCTGCGGCGCAGCACCCATCAGCACTGCGCAGCGCTATGCTACGCCCGGGAAGGCGGGCGGCCGAGCGCGTGGCGGGCGCGGCAGCGGGTGCTTCCCGGGCAGAGCACGTCGTGTCGCCGGCCACGAGCAGCGCAGCATACCGGGCAGCCCCCCGACGACGACCCGGCCGACCCGGACCCCCGAGCTCGCCGACGCTGCGTCTGCCGGTCGCCGGCGCCCCCACGCAGACGCTGCCCGGCTGGCTCCCAACACGCATCAGGAGCGATCGACTGGCCACGGCCTGCAGCGTCACAGGCCTGGCAATGGACATGCGTCAACCGCACCGCCCCTTGCGCCGGCTGCAGCCACGCACGCACGCCGCAGCCCCTCCCACCGCATAACCCTAGTTACATTCCTACGCAGGGCCTCCAAACCACGCGGCACTCCTGCGCCGCAGCCCCACCACGGGGCCGCCCCCTCGCGCACCACGACCCACCTGCAGCGTGAGCACCACCAGGCTGTCCAGGGCGCCGGGCTCGCCCCAGCTGGCGGGCAGCTCACCGCGCAGCGAGCAGTCGTGCAGGCGCAGCTGCTGCAGCTGCGGGAAGGCCGAGGAGAGGCCCCAGTTGTCGGGCAGCGGGCCGGCGAGCGCGGCGTTGGCGGACAGGTCCAGATTGCGCAGCTGCGGGAAGGCGTTGGGGCGGCCCCACTCCACGGGCAGCGTGCCGCTGGGGACGAGGAGGTGGCGGCAGGGAGCGGGGGCGGGGGCAGGAGGCAGGGGTGAGCAAGGCAGCTGGGTTGGTTTGGGTAGGGCGCGGTAGGCGTGGGGGGCGCTTGGGCGAAGCTGCAAACGGTAGTGGCGGTCCAGTAAGGCGCGCCCCCGGGGCGGTGTGCGCAGCGGTGGCGGGCGGCGGCTCCCCCAGCGTGCGGGACCCGGCAGCGACCCACTTGATGTCGTTGTCGGACAGGAACAGGTTGCGCAGGTTGGGCATCACGTCCGGGGAGGCGCCCCAGGAGCCGGGCAGGGAGCCTGCGGGCGCCGCCGGGGGTGGCGTGACAGCGTGCGGCGGCGGCGTGCTGGTGCGGTCCGGTGCCGCGCCTGCCCGTACCCCGCCGCCCGTGGGGCCCACGTGCACGCCAGCGCCCCGCCGCACCCAAGAGCTGCTTGGTGTAGCGCCAAGGCGTGCTGCGTGCTGCGCCTGCTGCCTGCTGCCTGCTGCCCCCTGCCGACCCGTGGCCCCGCGCACCCCACTGCCGCACCCGAGAGTTGGTTGTCGAACGCGGACAGCCAGCGCAGGTTGGGCAGCGCGCCAGGAGTGCCCCAGCCGTACGGAAGCGAGCCTGGGGCGCAGGGTCAGGGGCGAGTGGGGCCCGGCGGCCATCGGGGGTCGTGGAGGTTGGGGAGCAGCGCGCGAGCTCGGGGGGTGTCCCCCTCCGCAGCCCAAGGGACTGCTCGCGGGCAACTGCTCGGCGGCTGCCCAAGCCGAGAGCACACCGCGGCCTCCACCCCCGCCCCAGCCCACCGGTCAGCTTGTTGCGGTGGAGGTACAGGTCGCCTGGGGGCCGGCGAGCGGATCAGGGTCGCGGAGGAGGGGCGGGGCGCAGGGTGAGCGGGGTGGTGGGCTAGGCGGGTGGGGGCTGCTGCATGGGTCGCCCCTTGAGTGGAGGGGCAGCGGGTGGCCGCTGGCAGCGCAGCGGGCGGTCGCGGGCCCCTGCTCGGCCCGTGGCGGGCCGTAGCCGCGGCCGCGGCCACGCAAGGCCGATCGACCGGGCGGGGGAAGGAGTACGTACCCAGCGCGGGGAAGGAGCCGGGCCCTCCCCAGTTGGGCGGGATGGAGCCCCGCAGCCCGTTGAAGGCCAGCAGCAGGCCTGCGCCCAGGCAGCAGCAGGGCGGTGGAGGGAGGGCGCGGGCGCATGGCCCCCGGTACGGTACGGCATGTGGCGGCGGCCGCTGCCAGGCCTGGGACGGTGGCCTGGGCCTGCGGGAGCTAGGGCTCGGGCCCCGGCGGCCGGCGGTCGCACTCGTGAGCTTCGAGGCGGCTGCGTGGCGTGCGGGATCAAGCCCCCGAGCTGCCCCCGGCAAAGCGTGGGCGCGCCCGCTCCCTCCCCTGCCGCCGCCTCCCTGTGTCCCCCTCCCTCCTGCGGGGCCGCACCGCAGCCACGCACCGGTGAGGTTCTGCCAGGCGCCGGCCTGCCCCCAGCTGGGTGGCAGGGTGCCGTCAAGGCGGTTGTCCATGAGGATGAGGTCCTGCGGCGCAGGGGGAGGGGCGAGGGTAGGAGGGGAGGGGGCGAGAGGGCGGCGGTAAGCGGGGCGTCCGACGGGCAGGGTACACGGCGCGAGGGGCGTGGGGAACTGAGGAAATTGGAGGCAAGGGCTTGAGGGAGCTGGAAGGCGGGAGGGAAGGCTCAAGCTGGGGGCATAGGCAACCGCTGAGGAGGAAGGGGTGTTGTGAGAAGAGCCGGAGGCGGCGGCATGCGGGCACAGGTCAGGCTCAGATCAGGCTCAGGTCAGGCCAGCGGGCCGGCATGCGGTCCAGAAGGCAGGGCCCCGCGAGGGCGGGCAGCAGGAGGGCCGTGCGGGGGCAGCGGTGGTGGGTGCCTCGGCAGACGAGGCGGAGGGAGGCAAGGCGGGAGGGCAGGCTGCTGGCGGGCGCTGCGCAGTAGGATGTTGGCGGCGTGCTGCAGGGCCCGCGCCGGCGGAGGCAGGGGGCAGGCACGGGCCACGGGGGGTGGCGCCGCACCTGCAGGACGGGGAAGGCGGTGCCCTGCGCCCACTCCTCCGGCAGGCTGCCGGTCAGGCGGTTGGAGATGAGCGACAGCAGCGACAGCCGCCGGAAGGCACCGGGCGTGCCCCACTCGGCCGGCAGCGAGCCTGCGCGCGAGGGCGGTGGAGCGGCACGGGACGCGGAGGCTGAGCTGCGCTGTGGCTGCGACGGCGCGGCGGACGAGGTTCGGGAGCGCTGCTCGCGCTGTGCCACCAAGTGGACGGGGCAAGGCGGGGCCCAGGGCCAGGTGCACCAGCTGGATCTGGTGTGTGCCTGCGTCCCAGCAGCCCGCCGGCGCACCGTTGAAGTTGTTGTCGCCCAGGAAAAGCAGCTCGAGCTGGGATGTGGGCGGAGGCGGGGAGGGGTGGTGCGGGTGGGAGGACGCGCCAGCGGCGGCCGCAACGGGACACGGTCACCCACAGGGGCCCACAGGGGCCGGGCGAGCGGCTGCCAGGGGGCCGCAGTGGCCGGCGGCTGGCGGCCGGCGGTTGGCGGCGAGCGGGGGTCTCACCGAGGGAAAGGACCCGTCCTGGCCCCACTCGGGTGGCAGGGTGCCGGTGAGGTTGTTGTTGTTGAGGAAGAGGGACCTGGAGGTGGGCGCGGGGGCGGCGGTGAGGGGGAGCGCGCGAGCTTGTTGAGGCCCCCCAGCAGCTGCTGCGGGTTTGGGCACGGCTGCTGCTGCATGAGCAGCCCGCTTCCCTCCCCGAGGCCGCACCGGAGCGAGGGGAAGGCACCGGGCTGGCCCCATTGCGTGGGGAGCGGGCCGCTGGCGTTGTTGAAGGAGAGGCGCAGGAAGGTGAGGCGCGGGAAGGCGTCGGGCGTGGCCCACTCGTCGGGCAGCGTGCCGACCATGTTGCTGGTGTAGAGGTCTGGGTGCGGGGATGGGGTCAGCGGATGAGCGGCCATCCGAATGGGTGAGCGGAGGGGGGGGGAAGGGACGGCAGAAGTCTGCGGTGGTGGAGCCTGCAAGGTCGAAAGCATGCCCCCCGGAGCCCCCGTAGCGGTGCTCGGTGGGCGCCGCGCGCTCCGGCCCTGCTATGCCACGCACCCAGCTTCTGCAGCGAGCGCAGGTCGGCGAAGTCCGACGAGAGGGGCCCGGAGAAGCAGGGTTGCTGAGCGGGCAGGGCAGGGTGGGGGCAGCAGGTACGAGCCGCAAGCGTGTGAGCGCTGGGCCGGGCAACCAACAGGGCAGCTTGCGGGCAGGCCCCTGCCTGACTTGCGGGCGCCTGCCCTGTCGGCTGCAAGCCGCCAGCCCCGCGGCAAGGCTGCATCGCCAACTGCCCGCGCTCCCGGCGCTCTCTTAATTGGGCTCCGGCGGCCCTGCCAAGGCACGCCCAGCACCCCGCCCCCGCGCCCCCGTAGCTCCCCCGGCTCCCCTCCCCCGCCTGCCTGCGTGCACACGATGGCCAGCTCGTACACGCGGCCCGACGACTGGTCGCAATGCACGCCCGTCCACTTGCACGGCGCCTCGTCGTTCCAGCCTGCGGCACCGGGCACGGCGACAGTAAGGTTGGCAGCCGTACAGGGTATGGGAGGAAAGGAACGGCGGCGCAGTGGGAGGAATGGCTGGGCGGCAGGCAAGGCCAGCGGGCGGGAGGGTGTGGCGGGCAAGGCGCGCACGCCCCACCGTGGGGCCCAACGCACCCGAGTAGGCGTTCGCCGCCGCCGCCTCCTTCCAGTTGGTGATGCCGTTGCGAATGCGCAGCAGCACGGGCAGATCGGGCGACGCGGAGGGCGGGGGCGTGTAGGCGGGCTCCGACCCAGGGGTCTCGCCGTTGAACACGCTGCGGCCGTTCAGCGAGACGCTGGACGTGAGCCGCGACGGCGCGGGCGCCTGCTGCTGCAGGCCCAGCTGCACCGGGTTGATGGGGCGCGCCGCAGCGAGCGGCGCCAGAGCTAGCGCCGTGACCAGCAGCAGAGCGGGCGCGCCTCGGCCTGGGCGCCGCTCGCCGGCCCGCTTGCTGCGAGCCGGCGAGCTGCGGGGACCGCGTCTAGGCATAGCCTCGGCTGCGAGCGCCGTAAGGCTAGTTGCGTGGCGCCGAGGTGGCGCCCCGGTGGCGGTTCCGGAAGTGTTGGCAGGAGGCGGAGGCTGAATGGCTCAGCAAGCGCAGGCACTGTGTGTAAAGTATGGCTGTAGAGCAGCCTGTCGAGTGAACGTTGGAGCGCGGCCCGCTGGAATCCATTTTACTCGGCCGTAAAACCCGGCGTACCTAATTTCCCCACCGTCCCGCAAGAAGGTCACGCGCCCGCATTCCTAGTGCTCAGCAATGCTTGCTCGGCGCGCTCAGGCAGCACAAGCGCAGCACGCACAGCCTCGCCCCGGCCCGCCTATGCCGCGCGCAGCGCAGTCACCAGTCATAGGCAAGAAAGCCGCACCCATCTAATCTACGCACGAGCAGCCGGTGGCGCCACAGACACGCACGCGTTTCGGATCTCTAGCCGGGACACACCAGGCACCATCCGAGCTTCATGCACACATACCCCACCATCCGCATTACCCCACTCAAAGCTCCCTTTCCCAGTTGCGCAGCTCAACGACTAAACGCCGGCTGCGCGTTGCGGCTTTGCACGCCAGGCAGACTCGCGTCTACTTGGGGTGCTGCTGCTTGACCACCAGCGTGTAGTCGCGGTCCGAGCCGCCGCGGAGGTGCTTGTAGCCGGTGTAGGCGCCGAAGACGACGAGCACAATGAGCGCGGTCATGCCCAGCATGGCCATCCAGCCGGTGAGGCTGACGCCCTGCGCGTTGCCACGGCGGTCGCGGGTGACGGTGGGCAGGCCGGTCTTGACCTCAATGCGCTCCAGCTGGTCCTTGAGCAGCGCGAAGGTGAGCGACGACTCGAAGGCCTGCTTCATGTTGGGCGGCTCCGCGATGTCGGCCAGGCGCGCGCAGGCGGCCGACAGCATCTTCGGGTTGCCGCCCTCGGACTGAAGGCTGCGGGCCCGTGTGGAGCGGTCCTGCTGCTCAAGCTGCGGGCGGACAGGGAAGGGGTAAGGAAGGAGGGGCGGTTCAGCAGTTGCCGGGAGCCCCGAGCGGGTTAGACTGGGAGCATAAGCGCACAGCAGCAGGTAAGGCAGCGGCTGTCGCTTGCACGCCACCAGAGCCATGCGGGCCCGGCCAGCTCGGCCACAATTGTAGGGACTGCTGCAGGCAGGCGCCCTGACGACGCCACACGGGCGGGGACGACGCACCAGGGTGGCCAGGCAGGTACCGACAGCGCCGGGGCGCGAGGCCATGTTGGGGCGCTCCGACAGGCACAGGCGCGTGATGTCGTCGTCGCACTCGTGCGTCAGGATCGCCCCGGGCTGCCACACGAAGAAGGCCATGTGAACCGCGCGGCCCATCTCCTTCTGGCAGCCGCCATTGAGCCCCTCGTAGTTCTTGGACAGGCACTGGTACACTAGGCCCTCCTCGCTGTTGGCGGCGTCCTCAGCGGCGCAGTGCAGCAGCACGTCCGACTTGCAGGCCTTGCGCAGCGGGGGGTCCAGCTTCCAGTTGGCTTGCCTGCGGGCATGAAGGGGGACCGCGCCGGCCGACATGCAGCGAGACGCATCAGCACACCGTTGAACATCCCGCGGCGCGGCGGCTGTGTCCGGCCATAAGCGCGGGCAAGGTGGTTTCCAGCACGATGCACAAACCCCACCACGCAGAGGGTCGCAAGAGCCCATGGAACATCCATGCCGCTGTACCGCAGCACGCGCACCTGCGCTGCAGCTTGTAGATGACCTGGTACTTGCAGTTGCTGCCGAAATCGGCGTCGTTCATGTTCTCAGCCAGGCAGCGGAACACGCGGGCCTGGCCGGGCTGCACCGAGGAGCAGAAGAGCTGGCGCTCCGCGCGGCAGGCCTTGAGCAGCGACACGTTGAGCTCGATCGAGTCAGCCTCCTTCTCCTCCAGCATCAGCTCCTCGCGGCGGCACGAGTCGCTAAGCTTCTTGCGGTTGTCCCGAAGGCACTTGTGGACGCGGCCCTCACCTGCGGGCACACGTGGCCAGTGGAGTGGGCTGTCAGTGCGGCAACGACATGGACAGGCATGGCGCAGGGCCCCCAATGTGACGTATCGCAGCTGTGCACCAAGGTGCCGGCGTGGCAAGGGCATGAGCGCCAAGCTAGGACACAGCTCGGCGCTCGCGGTCCTCACGCACCCGGCTCGATGTTGCTGCAGAAGTTCTCCACGTCGGTGCGACAGGCCTCGGCGAGCAGAATGTCGTTCTTGAAGTTGGTCACCTCCATCTTCTCATAGTAGTACACCTCCTTGCGGCACGATTCGTCGCTGATGTCGTCAATCTTGTCCGTCAGGCAGCGCAGCACCTTGCCGCCGCACGGCTGCGCAGGGGAGGGGGCGGAGTCACGGACGGAAGCTGAAGTCAGCAAGTCATGAGCGGCCAGGGCGAAAGTCTCATCCAGGGAGCCCTTTGTCGCAGCACTACCTAGCATACAACGCACGGCAGTCTAGCACCCCGCAAGCAAGCTGCGAGCCCCCCGAAAGCCGCCGGCCCCACGCCAGCACTCACGCTGCCGTCGTTGTTCTGGCACAGACCGGGGCACAGCTTGTCGACGTCCTTCTGGCAGGCTTTGTGCAGGCGGAAGTTAAAGCGGTAGTCCTTGGAGATCTCCAGCTCATAGGCGTTGACCTCCTCGGAGCAGGCACGACTGAAGTCCTTCTCCTCCTTGTTGTCCTGGAGGCAGCGGATGACGCGGCCACTGCCGTGCGGGATGTCCTTGCAGAAGCGGTTGATCTCCTTGACGCAGGCGCTCTTCATGGGGTACTGGAAGTCGATGTTCTCCGAGAAGCGGACCTCCTCGTCAAACAGCGTCGCGCGGCAGACGGGGCTCAGGTTCTCGCGGTTGCTGCTGAGGCAGCGGATGACGCGGGCAGAGCCCTGCGGTGGGCATGGGGGCACACAATACCGCCAAGCCGTTTAGGACACAGCCGAGGGGACTCGGCTGCACGAGACCTTGCATGCCCCAGCTCGAAGCCTGTCACGCAAAGCTTGATGCCCCTAAACGTACCGGCGGCACGTTGGCGCAGTACTTCTGGCGGTCCTCGAAGCACGCTTCCGCAAGCGGCACGTCGAAGCGGATGTCCTGCGACGCCAGTTGCAGGTACTTCTTGACCTGCGACTTGCACTCCTGGTTCTTAATCTCGGAAGAGTAGTCCTGGAGGCAGTTGATGACCGATGAGTCGTAGGTGTCGATGTCGTCCAGGTCCTGCGCAGAAGGCGGGGCCAGGAAGAAGCCATGATCCCAGCGTGCGCAGCGGGGGAGAACTCGTGCAATCGGTGGTTCTAAGAGGGGACGAAGCCGGCGGCATGACAAGCCACAGGCAGGCACCGGAGAGCGGGCAGCAGAAGCGGGCAGCAGCCGTCAAGGCGCGTGGCACACGGAGGCTGTCGCCGCCGCCCGCCCAGAAGCACTTACCCCGAAGTAGGCGCACATGTTGAAGATTTCGTTCTCGCACACGGTGCGCAGGCGCGAGTCCAGGCGGAAGTCGCGCACGCGGCGCTCGATCATGGAATCCACTTCATCGCGGCAGCCCGTGGACAGCTCCTCGCGGTTCTCCTCCAGGCAGTCCTTTGTGCGCGCGTTGCCGGGCTCGATGTCCTTGCAGAACTGCGATAAGGGCGGGCAGCACGATGCTGTCATAGGCCGCGCTACGACTGGATAATGGAGGGCAAGCTGCAGCTGCAGGGCCTTGTCGCTGTGCGCGCAACTGCGTCGAGGGGCGGGCAGGCCCCTCGCCTGTGCGCCCCCAGCTACCACAACGGCTGCGCACCTTGCGTTTATCAGGCAGGCACTTGGCGAAAAGGCGTACGCTCAGGCGGATGTCGTCAGCGTTTTCCATCTCCTGCCGGAACAGCTGTTCCTCGCAAGCCCAAGACAGCTGCATACGCTTGTCGCGCTGTGGGGCGGAGGGCAGGCAGTCGTAGTCAGCTGCGGTTCTAGCAAGGGCATGGAAGGTGGCCACCGCAAGCTCGGACAGGCTGCGGTTCTAGCAAGGACGTGGCGGATGGCCACCGCAAGCTTGGGCAAGACCTTGCATGTGGAAGCCCTGCAGGCACATACCAGACAAGCCTGGATGCGGCCGCCGCCGTTCTTGACGCCCTTGCAGAGAGAATCCGAGTCTTCCTTGCAGGCCTCGTACAGCATGGGGTCAGCGCGGATGTCGATGGCCGCCTGCAGGCCGCAAGTTGGAATGACAGCATGAACATTGAATGCAGCTACGGCCCCGAAATATGGCAACGACGGTGCTATGTTGGCGACCCTTCGTATGCTGTGACCCAATGACTGCCAATAGCCCGACCCACACGCCCTGCTTGGAACGCGCACCTCGAGCATGATCTTAAACAGCTGCTGCTTGCACGGCCGGGACACCTGCGACTTGACGTCGCGCAGGCAGGCTATGACCTGGCCGGCCTTGTAGCCGAAGAACCAGGTAACGTTACAGAACTTGTCAGCGTCGACCTTGCATGCCTTAGCTGCGGGGTTCAGGGGTCCAGCAAGTGGGGTTCGGCCATTATTGCAATATTGGCAGCGTACGCAGACGACACGCCATACGACCGACACCAATGCCCACAGGCGCAGCGCCGCTCTCACCCAGCGGAATGTTGGCGTTGATGTTGCTGTTGCGCTGGATTTTGAACTGGTAAACCTCCTCACGGCACTCATCAGAGATTGTTGGAACGTCTGCACGCAAGGGAGCGGCGCGGGTCAGGGCGTCAGGGGCTGCACTGCAGTAGGACGAGCCCAGCTCGATGCCCATCAAGCCCGCACAGCGGCGCCGCCCCTCACCATCGTTGTTGTCTGGCACCTCCGTGGCAGTGATCTGGTCACTGATGCAATCCGCCAGCTGGCCCTCGCCCTCATCCACGTCGTCGCAATACTCCTCGATCTCCTTGGCGCACTTGCCTGCGACCATGCACCCCGTTAAGCGCGCGCACCTCTCTGCAAGGCACGTCCGAGTCCTGCAGCAACCCCAAACAACGCACCCTCGTCATCAATGTCATCGCCGAAGGTGATGTTGACGGCAGGAGCGAAGTCGATGACCTTGTTAGCGAACGGCGTAACCTTGGTGCGAGCGGGCTTCTTCTTGTCGCCACCGCCGGCGCCACCGCCAGCGCCACCGCCAGCGCCACCGCCAGCGGCAACCTTGGCAGCATTGTTGGCAGCGCCACCGGCGCCACCAGCACCGGTACCCTTGTCGGCACCGGCTCCGTCAGCTGCGGCCCCAGCAGCGGCCTTGGCACCGTCCGCAGCGGCAGCGGCGCCACCAGCAGGCTTGTCGGCCGCGGGCTTATCAGCTGCTGGCTTGTCAGCGACGGGCTTATCGGCTGCAGGCTTATCGGCTGCAGCATTGGCAGCAGCGGCATCCGCCTTCGGAGAGTCCTCCTTAGGCTTGGTGCCAGCCGCCTTATCAGCAACATCTGCCTTCGCGCCATCAGCCGCTGCGGTCGCTGCAGGCTTGTCTGTCGCGGCTGGCTGCGCCTTCTTCGCATCTGACTTGCCCTCCTCCTCCGCCTCCTCTTCTTCCTCCTCCTCCTCCTCCTCCTCCTCCTCTTCCTCCTCTTCGCCGTCCTGCTGCTCCTCCTCTTCCTCCTCCTCCTCCTCCTCCTCATCGTCGGCAGCAGCTGTCTCAGCGTCGTTGTCGTCCTCGTCGTCATCGTTAGCGCCGGCTGCCTCCACAGCTGCATTCACAGCATCGGCCGCAGCTGCCGCTGCCCGAGCAGCGGCTGCTGCGGCCTTAGCAATTGCAGCACTGCCCCCATCGCTCTTAGCCTTGGTTGTTACTGCCGTCTTAGGCTCGGCAGTCTTAGCCTCGGTCTTAGCTGCGTCCGTGGCGGGCTTCGTGGCCTTGGCGTCGGCAGCGCCATCTGCTGCAAGACCTGAGCCCAGGTGCAGCGCGACGACACCGAGCACCAGAGCGAGCCCCAGCACGTACCGCGCCTACGTATCGGGGTTGATGTTGAATTAGCAGCAGGGTTGAGTTTGCAACAGGGGGTCAAAAACAGTTGGCGCCACTTGTTACCTTCATGTTGCTGCCCTTAGGCAAGCACAGAAACTAAGGAATGAAGAAAGCAGCCAAAGGAGCTGCTAAATTGGCGGAGCGGTCGCGCGCTACTCCGCCGAGAACGCCCGTCCCCGGGCCGCGAGGCTACTTAGCACAGCCGCTCATGTAACTTGTATTCGTATCGACAGAACAGCAGTCGCTGCAGGTTGTGCGCGGCCCCAACGCGCGGGTTGCGATCAGGATCGGTAAGCTAGCACTCTAACGTGTAATGCGCTGGGCAAGCGCTGTGGGTGTGATACCCAACGGGAGTATATATGTGACAGGCTCCACGCCACCCTTGGGTGCATTTCGCGCGCATCGGCTGCATGGGCGCGCAGCCCTTTCCCCCGCCATACCCCATAGCGTGTGTGCCGGCCCCTCCTCGATTCTGATGCCAAAACCTTGCCCAGTGACCGCCTGTCTTGCCGTCCAGCGATTGCGTCGTCGCCTTCTAATTCCCCTGCTCAGGCCTGCTCGCGGCGCTCTAGCGCCCAAGGTCGGCCTGCTGAACACCCGCCCGGCGCCCGAGGTTCACTGTGCTCGGCCCACGCTCTGGCCCTCGCGACTTCCTTCGAAGAAAGCTACTGACTGCCGGCACACCAACGTTGACCTCCGCGAAGAGGTTCTAGGACCAAGCTAGGTGGGCTTTGCCGTGACTTGGGATCCAGTATTGGGGACGCAGGTACCACAGTGAGAGGGGATGCATGCGGCCGCCCTGCCAGGACACCGTGCTGCCTTCGCGTACTTTCGCCTTCTTTGGACACCCGCCTCCCAACCCCGAACCTGCCTCCAGGCCACGCGCCCGCAAAGACCACGCCAGGACGCAACCGAGCATCGCCTGCATACTTTGGATGTGGCAGGACTACCGCCACACCGCGGATGCTCCTAGCATCCGAGGATTACCTCTTGCACCGCCTGTTACATTGGACGCCCCCTTCCCCGCTCCGATGCACGCGCTGCCTGTCCGACTGCCGTCCTTGGTAATGAGCGTTCCACCTACCAGCATTTGAGAAACATCACCAAGAGCTGGTGGGGGCGCAGCAGAGCTCTGCGCGCTTCGCCTGGTCCTGCGCGCGGTGGGTGCTCAGGCGGCGGCAACGGCAACGGCAACGGCAACGGCAACGGCAACGGCAACGGCAACGGCAACGGCGGGACTTGTTCCATGCCTGATCGCTGGCGCAGCTTGAGGCCTGCGGCTGGCCGTGAGCCGCGGGCTACGCCGCAGGCCTGGGAGCGGCCACTAGGGGGCGGCGGTTCGCGACGGCCACCATCACGTGTGCGCCTGGCTACTGGATGAAGAGGGCGTTGACGCGAGCTATGGGGTGGCCGCTGCAGCTCAGGGCGGTGCATCCGCCTGCCTGGAATCGCATGGGATAGCAGCCCGCACCCTGTGGCAGCAAACCCTGCCTCCCCACGCCCCGCGGCCCCCAACCGCCTACGCCGACCCCTGCCTGTGACTGCTCCCATGCCCGTCTGTCGTTTGCATGGTCGCCGCCCGGCGTTCAGGGGCCTGACGGCGCTCTCCACACCTCCCTGCGGTGCGCTGTACCTAGCCAGGCTGGCTGCGACATCCGCCGATGCAATACCCCCGGGGTTGACGCCCCGGCAGCAACGCTGCTCCCATGGCTAGAGCCAGGGCTGACCGTGCCCCCCAGCCCTGCTCAGGCAGTAGGTGCGCCCAGGCTTAGGAGGCCGCCAGGGCTCCCGCCCAGGCTGGCCCGGCACCCAGAGCTGACGAACCCACATAGGCGGCGGTTGGACCAGCCCCCGAGGCGGCCAGTCCCGCTTCCACGGTCGCCGGCCCGGCCCCCAATGCCACAGGCCCCGTTCCCACAACCGGCACTCCAGCGCCAAAGGTCGCGAACCGCAGACCCCGGCCCCGGCAAGGCTGCAGATCCGCCGCCCGCCTGCCCTCTTTGCGAAGCGGCCGCCGCGCTGGCTGCTGCGGCACCCTGCCGGCTGCTGCCATCTGAAGCCTGGGGCAGGCCCGGTCGAGCGGGGCCCCGCGCTCTCGACCCACTCTGTGACCGCCGCGGCGACGTCCTCCGCTGCACACTGAGCCGCGCGGCGACGGCAAGCCCGGCCCCACCGGCAGCCAGCGGGCGAGGCCCGCCATGCGCATGGTGGAATGCCCGGCAGACAGACAGACAGGCGCAGGCAAGTTAGGGGCGAGCGGCGCTGCATACCAGTAAACCGGCTGCGGGACACCGCCTGCACTTGGAAGCAACAGCCCCAGCACACGTCGCTGTTGCCCTGCCTGCCGAACCTCTGACCCCCACGGTGCCGCTGCCCGAGCTCGCATCGCACAAGCACGCCGCAGCAACTACGTCCTGTCGCCTCCGCAACCGGCAACAGCTGGGCGCAGCTGCCGCAGCGCGAGGTCTTTGTCCGAGCGGGGCAGCGATGCCTGCCGGGCCATGGGGGCCGCCGGTACGGCAGCTACGTACGGACACATTTCGTACGTTGCGGCTGGCAACGGCGTGTTGGGCGGGCCGTGCGACGGGTACGACGTGCCCCAGAGGGGCACGGGACTCGGCGGCAGCGGTGGTGGGGAGGAGGGGTGTGCTGCGAAGGGAACGTGAGCGCACACGTGTTCAGGCTGGGCTGGGCCTCGCGCTATGCTGTGCGGTCCGCCTGATATGACAAAGCACGTCACGCTGCCTTTCTTCCTTCAGGTAACCATAGGGATGCTCTGGATGGGCTGGGCGTTACCTTATGCCGCCGGTGGTGTCCACGACACTTCTGCACTCTGCGTCCGCGGCGTACGTCGGCCCGGCGTCTCAGGTACCCCGCAGGTAACTCGCAATTTGCTGCTTTTTGGTTTGCTGCTGTGCTTACCTCGCCTCTCCGGCCACGTGTGTATCTGGGCGGGAGTGCGAGTTAACCTGTTTTCTCTTTCCTTCTACAGCTCGTCGTACCTAGGCGCTACGCGTTTTTTCTGCCACACCGCACCGCGCCGCCCGGGAGCACCTCCAGCCCCCGCGCCGGTACACTGCTACCCATGGCAGGGCGTTGAAGCCCCCTGGAGCCACGCGCCCTGAAAGCCGAGCCGCCTGCGCGGTGCCTTCCTCGCCTCACCGCCGCTGCACTGCATCTCGCAGCCTCCCCGTCTCGCAGCTCGCCGCCGCCGTCTCCGCCGCGCCGCCCCCGTGAGCGCTGGCCGCTAGCGCCAGCCTGCCTGGCGGCGTGGGTGCCCTGCATGGACCACCCCGCCACCTCCATTACCACGATAGACCCTCGCTAGCTAGACCTCCACCCGACGAGCAGTAACCCCCAGGACCAGCTCACCCACCGCTGACGGCTAGTTCCCGTGCCGCCGCCACCGCCCCCGAGCCCCCTCTCCCCACCAGCCCGCCGCCGCGTCGCCGCGCCGCCGCCGCCTTGCAGCGGCTCCTCGCTCACCCGGGGCCCCTATGGCGGCACCAGCGGCAACGAGGCCTCCGAGCACCGCCGCTCCGCGACGCGCATCATGGCCATCGAGCGGCGCGCCGGCAACTCCCTAGACGCTAAAGGTGGTGCCAGAGACGGTCGCGCCTAGCAAAAATCAGGAATCTGGTTGACTTCGCTATCTTGCGGCCGCCTGAGGTCACCCAGCCCGGGTGACTTCAGCCCCAAATGGCCAACACGTCGGGTAATTTGGGTGGCTTGGGTAACTAAAATACGAGGCCTGTATATCTAGTTCATTCAAGTACGGCCTGGCCTGGAGCGATTGGCGCAGCGGCTCTGGCGGCAACTTCGGCTCGGCCAGCCTCGCCAGCAGCGAGCACATTGCCGGCACGCGCGCCGGCGTCCTCTCGAGCCCTGTCCACGTCATCGGCATGGTATTTACGACCACGTCCGGCCGCATGATTGCGGTCGGCAGACTGCGCAGCCAGTGGTACCGCGACTCGGTTGCGACCGGGGGCAGGGGGGCCCCTGGGCGGCAGGGCGGCAGGGCATGCATGACCTATGGTAGCGCCCTGAAGCCCCCTGCCGTAACCAGGAGAACCAACGAAGTCTGGTACAGGCCCGGGACGATGGCAGCCGCCGAACAACCCCAGATTCAATAGTGGCGAGGCTGTTGCGGTGCCGTGCAGGGGGCCGGGCGGGCTGCGTTGGGTTTACAAGGCACGGCACGATTCCTGATATTCCCTCGCCGCCTGCACGCCGACATACACTAAGCACGCGCAAATAACAATTTCTAAACTAGCATTTGCGCCGGAACCGACGTCAACAGCTAAACCATGGCGGGGACGACGCAAACCAACGGGAAAATGACCACTAACTACATCTTTGACAAGCTGTATGGGACAAAACAATTTACGGCGGGCGCGGAGCTTCAGTTGCCGCGCAAGGTGCCCATGCGCGTGGAGCCCAAGTCCTATTTCGGTAAGCCGCGGCCGCTTGCGGCAAGATGTCGAGGAGTTCAAGTTGATGTTACTTTGCTCCCGCAGCCAACGAGCGAACGTTCTTGAGCTGGATGGGCATGGCCATCACCCTGGGCGGCGTCTCCTCCGCCCTAGTTGGCTTTTCGGGTGAATCAGACGACACCACGGATCACCTCATCTCGAAGCGGACAATCGACGTCATCACTTGTATTTATTCCCCGCTGTCCATCCTGATTATGTGCTACGCGCTCTTCACCTACGAGTGGCGCAGCAAGTTCATGCGCACGAAGCAGGTGCCTGTCCCGGGCCGGGAACATAGCCTGGTGGCTGTCGGGCAGCCTGGCGTTTCCGGCGGTGCAGGTCGGCGGCACGGTTTCCTCACTGCGAACCCCCCCTTCTCCCCGTGACCCTGCCCCCGTTTCCCTTGCTAGATCGGGTTCTTCGACGACAAAATCGGCCCCATCACGGTCTCGGTGCTCGTGCTGCTCACGCTGCTCACCATCTTCGTCATCGCATTGATCGACTACTTGTTCTAAGGAGCCCCTCAGCGGCGGCAGCCTCTGGCCAGTGGCTGGCTAAGGCGGCTTGAGACAACACGCAAGCGCGGTGGCAGAATGCGTGCCGCCACAGCTGCACGGGTGGCGCTCTGGACAGTGCCAGCGCGGTGCCGCCCCAGCAGCGGCCGCAGGAGCTCGTGATGTTGCCATCCCACCCGCGGCCCGGCGCGACGCGGCGACGGCCGCGGCGGGATCGTGCGCCCCCCCAGCAACGCGACACAATGGCGTGGACGCTGTGGTGTGGCGGCGGCGGGGGGCCTGCCGAGCTGCCGGGAGCGACTCGCGTGCAGAAAGTTCACGATGACGAGGGGCTCGGCGAGGGGCTGGCCAGCCATACGCCGCGAGGCGGGGGGGGGCCCAAGGGGGCGAGCGTGGGACAGGGTGTGTTGGTGGCATGCGTTAGGGATCCAGGGGGGACCCAGGAACATGTAGATGGCGGGCAGCTGGCCGCATGGGCGGCTGAGGCGGCGGCACGACGCGGCGCCGCGCCCGGGCGGCACAGCTTGCAGTGGTGGGGGCTTGGCGTTGGGGACGGCCGGCCGCCGGTAGGCGCTGGGTGTGAGTGGCGGGTGGTTCTGGGTAGTGCCACTGCGTGCGGGAGGGCGTTGTAGCTAGTCAACAGGGAGGGGGTTGGAAGTGATTGACATGCTTGGCGCTTGGGCGCTGAGCTGGCCGAGTGCAGTGACTGTGAGGCGCGTCCATGCCGGCGGGCCCTTGCGTGCCTTGCTGACGTTTGTCGGGTGCGCCCGACACTTTGATGTGCCGTGGCCTAGGGCGTGCCGCGGTGTGCCGCGACGGCTGCATTGAACGAATAAGAGACACGCCTGCAGGACGGCGTGTGTTGGTGGTGGGCGCTGTGGTGCTAGGGATGCTGCCGGCAATGTGGCGCGACAGGCCTACTGGGTCATGTCGTCTTGCGCGCCCCCTTGGTCGGCTGCCGCAGCGCGACTTGTGTGCCGGCCGCCACTGGAACCGGCTGCCCCCGCCGGGCCATGGGGCTGGCGGTGTGCCTGGTCAACCAGTTGTTGCAAGTCATGCGCAGCACGATGCGCCGTGCCATCATGCTGCGTCCACGTGGCGCCCACCGGGCATCCTGCGACGCCGCCGCCCTTCGCTTATTGGTACCCTGTGCCGCCCATCCAGCTGCTGTGGTGTCACCGGTCCGTGCCACAGCCCCGCACTCCCCGCCTCACGACGCTGGCAGCGACCGCCACAGGCCACACACGTACGGCCCTTCCCGTGCCATATGCCACCCCTGCACCTCTGCTCTTCCTTGGCCAGCCGCACACGCCCCGTGCCTGGTACCTGCCTCTGCCCAGCTGTTCGCTTCCCCGCCCACCTCCCGGCTGCACCGCGCAGCCAGCACGTCCCGACCAGCCTTGGCCGACCCTCCCTCATGGCGTCCACAGGGCCCGCACGGCCCCCAGCGGGGCCGCCTCCGGCGTCCGACCCAGCGCGATCTGCTAGCCTCAGGCGCAACTCGTGTAGCCTGCTGCTCGGCCTGTTTTCGCGTACTTCCGCTGTCTTTGGTCAGCCCGGCCGCCCCGATGGAGCAGTCCTCGTGCGCACGCGGCCACCCAACGCCTGGGCCCGCAGGGCGGCTCACAGCGCCGCCCGCCCGCGCCGCCCGCCCGCGCCGCCTGCCCTGACCAGCTTGGCCCTTCCGCCAGGGCCACCGCAGAAGCCCGCGGGTCCAGCCGTGGGCACGCGCAGGGCCGAGGGGCGGCTGCTTCGGGGACGGCCCCAGGCGTCCGAAGGCCCCCCCCGCTGGGGTCCGAGGGGCTGGCCCCTCACAGCTGCGCCAGCTGTGCCAGCAGCCGCGCCGCCTGCTCGTCCAGCTTGGCCCGCAGGTCGGCGGTGGGCGCGGCCGCCACCCAGCGCCGCACCGTGTCCGCCAGGCGGTGGCGCAGGTGGCGGAAGTGGGCGGCCACCAGGTCGGCGGTGCCCGGGGGCGGGTGCGCGATCACGTCCGACATGGCGTGCCGCATCACCAGCAGCTGCCGGACGGGCGGGCGGACGGGTTGGGTCATGTATCGTAAGGTGTGGTATAGGGCAGGTGGAGACGTGATGGTCTTCCCTTGCCCCGTGCCGTGACCGCCGTGTGCCGGGCCCCCGTGCCCCGGCCCCTGCCGCCCCCGTGCTGTCCACACCGCGGCGCACCTGCAGCCGCGCGTTGTACTCGGCGGTCTTGGCCGCGCCCTCCGCGGTGCCCGCCATGGTCTCGCTCAGCGGCTCGTTGGTCATGGGGTCGTCCACCAGGATCTGGGCCTGGATGGACACCAGCACCTGGGGGAAGGGGAGGGAGAGGGGAAGGGAAGCGGGAGAGGTGGGTTCGTGTGGGCTGCCGGGTGAGACGTAGGCCAAGATGGCCACAAAAGGCCCGGGGCGGCGGAAATCTTCCGCTCGCGAGTGCCAGCTCGCCCCCCTCAACGAGCCGCCCGGCCTTGCATCTGGTCCCCTCCTCCTCCAGCCCCTACCCAGCCCCTCCCCGCTGTCCCCGGCCTGTGATGCGCACCTGATACAGCGAGCTGAGCGCGGGGTTCCACTTCTCGCTGGTGTGGCCGCTGTTGTAGGTGCCCAGCAGCGACAGGCACACCTGGCAGGGGGGCGCGGACAGGGGGCGGAGGCGGAAGGCGGGCCAGGGGAGGAGACGGGCGTGGGTTGAGGGGCGTGGGTGGTTCAGAGGAAGGCGGGGGCCTGGCGGGCGCGGGGCCAGGCGCGGGGCGCAGGCGGTCGCCGCCGCTCGGGCCGCCGTCGCCCCCCGGGCCGCCGTCGCCCCCGGTGTCCGCACCTTGCCGTCGGCGTAGAGGTTGGGGTTGTAGCGCGCCTTGCCTCCGCCGGTGTTATACACCATCATGACGGGCGGGTCGGAGGGGTAGCCGCTGGGGCAGAAGATATCAAACACGAACAGGCCGCCCTCGTACGGCGTGCCCTGCGGCGGCGGCGGCAGCAGCAGCCCAGGGAGGGAGACGCGGGTGGGTGCCGGGCCAGGGGCCAGGGGCCAGGGGCCAATGGCCAGGGGCCAGGGGATGCAGGTGCGGAGGCTTTGGCGACCTTTCGGCGACCTTTCGGCGGCCTTTCGGCGGCCTTTCGGCGGCCTTTCGGCGGCCTTTCGGCGGCCTTTCGGCGGCCTTTCGGCGGCCGCATGGGGGAGCATGGGGGAGCCCCGACGCGCTGGTGCCCGCTGCTGCCCTCCCCATCACCATCCCCGCACTGCTGCCCTTCCCCACCCCTCCCCTCACCCCACCCCGCATGCGGCCCAGTCATAAAGCGCCCCGCCGCCCACACACGCAGCGCCCGTCTCACTCTATCCGGGACCCCCTCCTCCCC
>BDDC01000120.1:68583-104964 GCA_001662425.1 Chlamydomonas sphaeroides | reverse complement strand
AGCAATCCCCCCCCCCCCCCGCGCTACTGTCCGAGCCCGAGCACATCTGCCTCAACCCCTGCCCCCGCCGCCCGCCCGCACATGCCGTGCAGCCCGCCGCCGCCCCGCCCAGTTCCCCCGGGGGCCGCCCCAAACCCCTAACGACACCCACAACCCTGCGGCGACGCCGGACGCGCAACCCACGCCTGCAGGCCACCACCTCAGCCGCCCCTCACGCGAACCCCGCTGGCGGCTCCCACTGCGTCACCCCGCTGGCGGCGTTGAAGTAGTAGGGCCGCCCGTCGGCCGTATAATGCACCTGCCAGCCGCCGGGCGCCGGGCCAGCCTGCAGCGGCCAGGGGCGGGGCGCAGTGAGAGGCACCGCGCAGCAGGCACCCGGCAGGGCTGCTGCAGCAGCGGCCGCGCGCGCCGCGTTGCGGCGCCGCCGCGCGCAGCCCCAGCCCCATAACCGCCACCGAGGCCGCGCTCCCAAACCCCACCCCAAGCCCCACGCCCGAGCTCAAACCCCGAGCCCCTGCCCTGCCCCTGCCCAGTCCCGCCGCGCCGCGCATACCTGCTGCGCCGGCGCCGCCGCGGGCTGCTGGAAGTAGGTGGGGTAGGCGGGCTGCTGCTGCGGCACCTGGTCCATGAGGGACACAGCGGGCGCCGCCACAGCCACCTGCGGCGCCTCAGCCGGCGCGCCGTAGCCGCCGCCGTAGCCGGCTGGCGCGCCGTACCCTCCGCCGTAGCCCGCCGGCGCGCCGCCGTACTGCGGCTGCGGCTGGGGCTGCGGGTAGGAGGGCTGGCGCTGCATGCCGCCGTAGCCGCCGGGCGGCCCCTGGGGGGCTGCCGACGCGCCGCCGTAGTTGAGGTCTAGGTCGGAGGACAGCGACTGCGCGCCCGCCACACCCGCAGCTGGCGGGAGGAACACGGGGCGGGGGCAGGCACGCCAGTGATGCGTCCCCTCCCGCGTTGGTGCCTTGGCTGGGTGCCTGTCTGCGTGCCCTTGGGCCGTTATACCTCATGAGCTGCTGCACGGCGCCGAGTGGCCCCGACGCGAACGCCCCACATCCAGCTGCCGGCCGCAGCGCCCTCGTCCCGTTTCCCCACGCTCCGCATCGGTAGCAGCCCCCACCACGCACCGGCGATGGGCGTGTACGTGTCCCCGTACTGCCGGTTGAGGCTTGCGTATGGAGAGTTATCCCGGTACGGCTCCCGGTAGCTGCCGCCGCCACCCGCGCCGCCGCCACCACCGCCGCCGCCGGCGGCTCCTGCCCCGGGGATTGCGTCGTACCCCACGACGCTGACCATCGTGGACCCCACGCCGGCCGAGCCCCGGCCCGAGCTGCTGGCGCCGCCACCGCCACCACCGCTGCCGCTGGTGATGTTCTTCTCCAACTGCCGCAGCCACTCGGCCGGGTTGGACGACGCCGGCGGCGGCGCGGCCGAGCTGGGCTTGGCGCCGCCGGAGCGGGCCTTGCTGGCGGCGGCGGCGGGCTGCTCGTCCTCCACTCCAGCGATGTGCTTGTGGATGCGAGCCATGGCCCCCTCCAGCGCCGACACCCACTCCACGGTCTCGGTCTCGCTGGCAGTGATGTAGGTCACGGTGCCGCCGCCCGTGGTCTTGATCTGGATGCTGGTGGACCGGCCGGGGAGCACCTGGGGCCGGCGGGGGCGGGCATGTCGGCCGGGGGCGGGGGGCCATGTTGACGGGTGGCAGGGGCACGTGACGCACAGCTGCAGCTCGCGCACGGTCCTGTACAGGCGTTGCAGGTGTTGCCGTGCCGACATCTTGCCTCCCGACTGTCCAGCTCCCTCCCCGTGGGCCGCCCGGCTTGAGCAGGCGGCCCATCACACGAGCCGCCACACCGGGCCCAACCCCATCACGGCCCCTGCCCCGAGCCAACCCGGCCCCGGCCCCACACCACCTTGACTCCATGTGCCTAGCTAGCCCCCGGCCCCCTCGAGCCCCTGGGCCCCTTCAGCCCCCATTGAGGGCGGCCGCACCTTTACGTCCTGCACCTTGGACAGATCCACCACACCGCGCGGCTTGATGGACTCGCTGACCTGCGGCGCAGCAGCGGGGGGCACATGGGCGGCCGCTGTTGTCGCAGGCTGCGGCGGCTGACAGGGCTACCACCGGCAGGTGGTTGGGGTCACCCGTTGACGTCATGGCACAACAACCGCCGTCCCTCGAGCTGCCGCCAGCGGCTAGCCGGTCCAAGCAGCCTGGCCGGGATGCCGTCGCACGGGCGGGCCCGCGCGCGTCCGCTGCTGCCCACTGGCGCGCACCTTGTCGCTCATGAAGCGGAACAGGTAGCCCTGCTTGAGCACGAACCAGCGGTTGCGCCACTGCTTGAGGTGCTCGCTCTGGCTCTGCAGCCAGCCAGCCTTGTCGGGGGAGCGCCAGTACTCGACCTCGTCGGCCGAGGGCAGCTGGCGGGAAGGGGAGGGGAGGGCGGGTGCAAAGGGTCAAAGCGAGCTCGCGTGGGCGCCATGAAGGAGGGGATTGCGGCGAGAGGTGCGGGCGCTTGTGTGACGTAAGCACGTTGGCAGAGGTGTGTGGGCAGGGGGCAAGCAAGGCTGTGAAAGGGGGATGGGCGGAAGGGAATGTGCGACGAAGGGGTGTGAGGAAAGGGGCAGTACCCGACCTCGCGCGGTCGGCCGAGGGCAACTGACGGGCGGGGAGAGGCAGGGGGAGGAGGTCGCGAAAGAGAGTCTGCGGATGGCGGCTCAGAGCGCTTGCGCGGGGGTCGTGGGGGAGGCGGTCGAGGGGGAGGCGTCGAACGATAGGAGGGCTGCGCAGCGGGTGTTGGTCGGCGGTGCGAGTAAGCCGCAGCGGGAATAGGCTCAGGGTGACAATACAAAAGACATGCATGGTCTTCCAGAGGGCAGCCCGAGCGAGGGACCCACGGACGGGCCGTCGCCTTCAGGTTCTGGCGGTAGCAGGTTCAGCTGGCGTGTGTGCAGATGGCGAGGCGGAGCGGGGCTCTGACAATGCATGATAGGGCGGGCGCAGGCGGCGCCTTCGGCGGATGGGGTCCGACCTCACCGGCGTCTTCTTCTTGCCGCCCCCCACTACCAGCGCGTGCAGGTTGTTAGCAGTTTCCTGCGCCGTCTCCGTCTGTCGGCTCTGGAGCAGCTCTGCTAGCCTGCAGCGGGTTGGAGCAGCCAGGGTCGCTGCATGTGTCCTCGGGCGTTGCATGCCGGCAGAGCACGACCCGGGCCCCCGGCCTCGGAAACGTCTCCCCTCCAGCCGCTGGGCCCCCCTCCGCCAGCAGCTACCGCAGGCTGCGAGCCCCACGGTTCAGACTCACTGCATGCAGCAGCAGGTGAGGGTGTCCAGCGCATTCCGCACGGTGTTGTCGTCCGCCGAGAGCGTGGTTTGGCGCTCCTCGACATCGACCGGCGTACGCGTGTACAGCACCAGGCTTCCCCCGCGCGACTGCCAGCGGCTGATGTGGCTGAGGTCATACGAGCGCATCGTCCGGTTGTCGGAGGCACTCAGTAGCTTGAGTCCTTCCAGGCCTATCTGCGCCACGACGCGCTCCGTTTGCCCGTCATAGTTGACGAGGTTCATACGGAAGCGCTCGCTCACGCCCTTGAAGTCCCCCATTTGCTAGATGCGCACGGTTCCACCGGTCGCTGGCGCCGCTATGTTCTAGTTGGGTGCTCCGAGCGAATGTTTAGAGCGGGTCACTCTGCGCGTGACGAGAGGCAGGGAAACGTCGCGTCTCGCAGAACGGCACTTTGACAGGCGACGACGAAGCGTTGAGTTGAAGTTGTACAATGTTTTGGTCAGAACAGTAACAACACAGATGATTCGGTGCACGGCTGTCTTGTCAGGACCGTGGGCCCAAACCCCAGTTCCCACGCCCCGCGCCGCTCCCGCGCCTTGCCCCGCAAGAAATCCGTGCCGCCGGAACACGACACCCTGGTGCACCACACAAGATACTTTTACTGCTTATAAGCAATGCCTGGAAGTGCCTAGCGGAGCCCGGGACTTCCGCCAAACTTGCTTTCTGCCGGCTTCCGCCCGAGGCAGGGGCCCCTGGCCCTCTGCATGCACGCCCTTGTGCTCACAGCAGGGCTTCGGCACCATCTTGCGCCCCTCAAAGCCTCGACCTCTGCTCCACCACATGCCCACATGCTCGCATCGACCATCAGCTCGGACAGACCATCAGCTAGGCCCCATCCGGGCGGGGCTCAACCCTCATCCCCAATCCCACAGCCTTTCGAACCGAAGTCACTTGCCTAAACCTCCCCAGCTGCGCATGGGTGCATGGCTCGCCCCGAAAAGAGGCCACCCTGACCAGACGCAAACAGTCGGTCATTATGCGGTTGTCGCCGGGGTATTTAAGGGGTCTCGGGCATACCGACATCCGTGCCCTCGCCGGACCTAGCCGCCCGAACTGCCTGAAACGGCAGGAATGCACATCTCAACGCACGCCGCCGCTGCTGCCGCTCTAGCTGTGTCGCGGCCGCTTGCGGCGGCCGCTACCACCCCCTCCGCCTCCGCCGCCCGAAGTCACTTGCCTGAACAGTCTCCGCACGCTGCGCGCCGCCTGCCCCGCCGGCTCCCAAACACCAGGTCACACACACATCGCGCTGGAACACACACCGCGCCGTGACAGCCATGCGCCGCCGGCCAGACATGCGCCTCGCGACGCACGGCTCCTATGACCCTATTCCCAGCCCTTGCAGGCTGGGAGTTGTCAACATGTACCAGCCACCCACCCACATCACAGGAATTTGATTTCACTGATCTATGGTAATCTCTGGAACCCACGGCACACACGCCATACCCATGTATGCCGCCCCTCTCAGCGCCAATATGCGCGCCATCACGGTCCCCAACGGCCCAGGCTGCCTCCTATTCCTCCCCCTCCTCACCCCACCCGCACCGGCCCCCCTCACATGCCCAGCAGCTGCCCCAGCAGCGCCCCCTGCTCCGCAACCTCGGGGTCGGCCCGCCGCGCCTCTTCGTCCAGGTCGGCGAACAGCGCGCGGAAACGAATCAGGTGCTGCCGCGCCGCGTCGTGCTGCTTGGCGGAGAAGAGCAGGATGGCTGGGGGCAGGGCGCGTGGGGCGGTGGAGCAAGGGGGCAGCAGGGGGCGGGGAGGTGAGGTGTGGGGTGGGGTCAGATCTGGGGTGAGGGATGGGCAGGGATGTTGAGCTGGGGCATCGCGCCAGGAGGTCTGCAGCGGCCGGGGCACGGCAGATGGATGGACGTCGGCCCGAGCCCAGGAGGCTTGCAGCAGCCTCGGTAACCCCGCAACCCTGACACCGGCACGTACCATAGTTTAGGTGAAACACGGATTCCCCCGGCTCGCCCGCCATCTGGATGGCCTTGTCGTACGCCGCGCAGGCGTTGTCGAAGTCGTCCAGTCGAGCCAGCGTGACGGCCAAGTACATGTAGCTGGGGGTGTGAGATGCGAGCGGCACGCCAGACACAACGTTTACGACACGAGCCACAAGGCCGTCAGGGAGTTTGCGTCGCAACAGCTGTGTGCGCCATCAGAGCGTGTCCTGGCGCTGTGGTACAAGCCGCGAGCGAGTGGGGCAACCCCCGGACATCGGCGACCAGGCCAGGTGCACTGCGCGTGGTACCTGTGCGCGAAGTCGGGCTTGAGGTTGACGGAGGCGGAGAAGTAGTGGAAGGCGGAGGCGTACTGGCCGGTGTGCAGGTGCACGAGGCCCAGGTTGTACGAGATGATCCACTCAAAGGGGCCCAGGTACAGCGCCTTCTTGAGGCAGGCGATGGCCGCGATGTAGCGCTGGCGGTCGGGGCGGGAGCAGGGAAGAACGGGAACGGACGGAGCCAGGTCGTAGGCAGGCAGGCAGCGAAGGAAGGGAAGGCGCCGGGTCGCGGGGTGCTGGTGGCCCGCCCGCCCGTAGGGAGGTACAGTACAGGTTGGGACGAGCGCAATGGCTGGACCCCTTGCACATAGTGGCCAAGAGGTGGCGCGAATCCGGTTCACAGTCCTAGGCCTGTGCCGCATCCTAGTACCGTGCCAATGGCGGCGGTGGCGGCGGGCAGGGAAAGGCCACGGCGGGACCGCGCAGGGCCGCAGGGTGCAGCCGGCGCACGCCCAACGCCAACCACGGCACGAGGGTGCGAGCAGCACGAGGGCCGCGGGTCGCGGTGTCCCCCTGCAGCCCACCTGCTTGCCGAAGAAGCACATGCCGATGTTGTTCCACAGCTGCGGGCTGTTGGGCGTGGCCACCGCGGCCACCCGGTACTTGACCAGCGCTACGTCCATGTCGGAGTGGTCCTGAAGGGGAGGCGGCGGAGAGAAAGAGGAACGGGAGCGACGCGGCGGGCGAGCAGGATTGGCACGTCTCTGGGCGGCATGTCAGCCGGCCGGGCGCGTGCGTGCTGCGCCAGCTACTGTTGCGCGAGAGGCTGCATGCGGCGCCTGGGCGCGAGGCGGCGGGCGGGGCCCTGGGGGCGCACCTGAATGATGGAGCCGGCGGCCAGGATGGTCCTCGGGTTGCGCGGGTCGTGGGTGAGCGATGTGCCCAGGTAGTCGAAGGCGCGGTTGTTGTCGTTGGTCCTGCAGCGGGCGCGGCAGGGTCGGCGGTGGTGACGAGCTCTGCCGGGCGCCCCCTGTGCGCAAGTGCCCCACCTCCCCAAGCACCCTGGCCTCGGCTTTTGACCACGGGGGGCCTGACAACTCTCCACATCACAGCCTCTCAGCCTCACCGCCGTCGCACAATGAAACACGCCCCACCTGAGGAACAGCAGGCCCAGCGTGGTGAGGATCTCCGGGTTCTCCGGCGAGTGCTCCAGGGCCTCCATGTACACGTTGATGGCCTGGCGGCGGAGGGAGGCGGCGGCAGGGCAAGGCATGGCTCTTCCTCTCCCGCGGCTCTGCCCCTCCCGCGGGCCTGCTCTCTCCGCCCCCCGCCCTCCGCACCTGCCCGTAGTCGTCCATCATACTGTACACCTTGCCCAGCTGCAGGAAGGTGCTGTCGTGCGGCTGGATGTCAATGGCCACCCGGAACGACTCGATGGCCCTGCCAGGATACAGCACCAGGCGGGGGGGCCCAGGGAGGGAGGCGGCACATCAGGGGCGGCCCTGCCATGCAGAAAGGGGCGCACACAGCGCACAGCGCTAAGAACACAGCAGGGGGGTTGGGAGGGCGGCCAAACATCACGGGCGACCGCGGGCACGGGCGCCAGCGTGCGAACCGGCCAGGGCTCGGGAGGGCAAGCGGCAGCGGCGGCAGCGTCGAGAGCGCTTCGCGGCTCAAGCGACAGGCCGCGCTTGGGCTGGTCGCCGGCCCACCTGTCGTACTGTTTGAGGTACATGTAGCAGAGGCCCTTGTTGTGCATGATCTCCCAGTCGGGCGCCCCGAACTTGGCCGCCTCCTCGTACACGTCCACGGCCGCCTTGTGCTTGCCCAGCAGGTACAGCGAGCGGCCCACCTGGGGGCAATGGGGTGAGGCAGGGAGCAAGTGGGTGGGTGCGGGGCAGGCGTGGTGGGCAGCAGGTAATGTGCAAGGGGACTTAGCGCGGCGTAGGAGGGCGGGGGCCAGGGAGGCACACATGGAGGAGCTACGGCATAGCTGGGCACCAGCAGCGGGCGGGGACGGGGCGCAGGTACGCCGCCCGGGGCTGCCTGCCACGGGGAGCCCATGACGGGATGCATGAGCCACCGTGGCAGGTAGCCGGCCAGGCGCTGCGGCCGCAGTGCAGCAGCCTCCACGCCGCCCTAGCCACGCGCCACCTCGGCAGCTGCGCCGAGACGGTCCCGCCCCCCGCCGCCCGCTCTCCTGTACGCGCGCCCGCGCCCGCGACGGCCCCGTCCCGGCCCGGCCTCACGTCCGCGCCGCGCCGTCCCGCCAGCGACGGCTATGAGCTGCATCCCCCCCACCCCTCTGCGCTTGTCAGGCCCTGGCTCTGACGCCCACGCCACAGGAGGCGAGGTGGCAGCTGCGCCTGCCCAGCGCCGTCCTGCTCCATGGGCAGCCGGAAGCGGGCACCCGGGCGCCCTGCCGGCAGGGACCCGGACGCGACCGCGCAGGCTGCGTCTGTGCCCAGGGCACTCCTGCTCGCACCTCCGCGGGCAGCAGGGCCCCAAGCGCGCAGGCAGCCCGGCGCCCAGGCCCACTAGGCGGCATGGCCCCAGGGCTCCCGGCAGCATGGCCCCAGGCGCCCTGGCGGCTGGCAGCCAGGTCGCACCCACTGCCCTGCACCGCCCTGCCATGACGCTGCTGGTAATAGGCGCCCAGGGCCTTCGCCAACGAAGCGGGTGACAGGTTCCCTGGCACCTAAGCGGCAGGCGCACCGGCCCCCAGGCGGCGGCCAAGCTCCCATACACCCAGGCGTCACCCGGGGCCCAAGACATTGATGCCATACGCGTCAAGGCGTCAGGCACTCGGGCGCCAGACACACAGGCCGCAGGCACGATGGCGGCGGGTTGCTCGCACCTGCTTGAGGTTGGCGACGTTGTGTGGGTTGATAGCAGTGGCCTGCTGAAACAGCGCCAGGGACTCCTGGATCTTGCCTGCGGCCGGGTGAGTTCCGGGGCAGGTGTGTGTGAGGTAAGGGGGCACGGGATCGTGTTGCAGGGGTTGCGGTGGGGTGGTTGAGGTGAGGCTTCCGGGCTCTGGGCACGCTGTGGCAGCGAGCCGCGGCCGTCCCATGGCAAGGGCAGTGTGCTGCTACTACTCATGCTGGGCACCGTAGCAGCTGTGGGCCTTCACCGCCCTCATGGGGCAGGCGTGGGGGCGGGGGTTGGTAACTGCGCAGGAAAGCGCAGCGCTGCCGGGTAGTCGGCTGCAGTGGGCACCTGTCCCCTACCTCGGTGCCGCATGATAAGGGCTTTGATGTAGATTGCGTATTCGCAGAGTCCATCTGTCTCCTCAAGCACCTTCTCTATGAGCTTGAGGCACTCGTCGAACTCCTGTGGCCGAAGGGCGCCATGTTCGATTGCCTGTCCACGCTCGAAGGCGCAAGAGAGCCCGCCCGCTACCTGTCGCGTATAGAGGAGATGTAGCGCGTAGTTCCTCTTGTCGCGCTGCTGCGTCAAAGAGGACATCCGCTCTCCACTACCCCCCGCCCACGCTGGCTAGAAGAATGCACTTGTTTTGAAGCGCAGTGTGGGTTATTCACCACAGGTTTAGCTCGCCGCAGGTTACAGCACAGGCGTTCCGCGAGACATGTACACTGTCAAAGGGGCTGGCGTTGCTGGCCAAAGAAGTGAAATATGATGATTGAGCGTTGCGTATGTGGGTGCTTGTATCCCTTGGGTGCAGTCGTCCTGGACGGCTCGGCTTCCAAACGGCGCGACCGAGCGGCGCGCAAGACGTCATAAGCGCGCCGGGATCGCCAAGTCGCACAGTCTTCCAAGCGGCAAGGCTTTACTGTATACTGGACTGCGAGCTCTTAGCCCAATACCATTAGCCTCGATATCGAGGCTGACCCTAGGGTCGGCATTGAAAGCAACACACGTTGCCGGAACGCTCGCCAGCAGAACAGACGACGGTGCATCGCCGTCATACCCCGGACATGGGAAGTCACGCGTTATCTGCGCCACCGGCGGCCGCTAGCGTCAACCTCGCGGACGCCGACATCGCCATCGGCGCGCCAGTTGCTGCCCCACTTATGCTGTTGCCTCACTGGTCGTGGGGTTGGCGCGTTCGAGTTTGCTGCATGCTGCTGTACTTCTCCGCGGTCTGGACGCACCAGATGGTCTTCCCCCGCCGACCCGGCTTCACGCGCCTTCTGGCCGCTCTCCCCGCGCTGGCGGCGCTCTCCGCTAGTCCCCTCCTGTTCAACCCTTTCACAGAGCCGGTGCGCCGCCGGTCTGGATGCGCCGGTTGTCGGTCCCAGGGCTCAGTCACCGACGCATCCTCTCACAACCGGGCGGGGGCGCACCCTTGCTGCAAGCCGCCACGCCAGCTCGCTGCCCCAACTGGGCCTTGCACATGCCCCGAACCCACCCAGCACCCTCCAGCCGGGCCTCCTCCCGCTCCCGTGCTGTTGCCGACCTTTCCAAGGAGCGTACCCCCACACTCCTGCCTCCCGCCAGATGTCCATCATGACGGTCGCCTTCATGTCGGTCCGACAGCCCGCCACCAAGCTCATAGCCGCCTGCTTTGGCCGCGGGCCCCTTGCCGCGCTGCCGCCCGGCAAAGACAGCCGTCAAGCCGCCGCCCGCCACCGCGGCACCAGCGCCAACCCGCTGCACCGGCTAGACACGTGGCTCGACGCCGCCACCGCCCGGCCCGGCGTGCCCGACCTCAGCCTGGTGGTGTTCTTCCTGCTGTCGCCGCTGGTGCCGCGGCGAGGCAGCGGCAACACGGAGGGCGGAGGTGAGGTGGCGGGCGGTGCGTGGGGAGGCAGAGGGTGGCGGCGGTAGTCGTGGCGGCGGTGTGCGCTGCCGGCCGGTTCAAAGCCGCTCGCACGCTCCGTGGCGCCGACACATGTCCTTCCACCTTCGTCCGCAGCCCGCAACAACTCCTCGGCCTCCGCGGAGGCCTCCCACGAGCCCGCCTCTGCCGCCAAGCCCACCGCCGCCGGCCTACAGCGCACCGCGAGCGGTGCCTACACCGGCGGCGGCGGCGGCTGCCGCGGCCTGCTGCTGCGCAATTTGGCGGCCAAGTGGGCGGCGCTGGGCGTGACGGCGGCGCTGGCGGCGGCGCCGCTGCCGCTGCCGGCCGTCGTGTCGCGGCTAGCGCTGCACGTGGCTCTGGCCACGGGCATGGTGGCGGTGGTGGGCGGCCTCATGGGTGCGCGGTTGAGATTGTTTAGGGGGGAGTTGGGGGAAGGGGTGGCGTTGGTGGGCTGCCGCATGGGTGCGGTAGTCCCTAGCTGGCTGGATGAGTGGCTGGCTGGCGCTCGCTGCGGCCCGCCTCCCTGACTGACATCAAGGAGGCGGGCGAGGGGTCTGACCTGAGCAGGCTGCCTGCCTCGCCAGCCACCTTGCCCTCATATCTGGGTGTTCGCTCCCTGCCTTTTTACTGTAGAACCAGCTCCCTGATCTTGCCCTTGCCCTGCCCTTGCCCTGCCCTTGCCCTGCCTGACCGCAGATGCCCTGGCGCTGGTGGCCACAGCCCGCTGGGGTCTGGAGCTGGTGCCGCCCTTCCGGCAGCCCTTCGCCGCCACCTCGCTGGCAGGTAAACGCCTGCCAGCAACCAGGGTCCAGGCGGGACGCTGTCCTGTACGCGAGCACCGCTGCGTTGCGGACCTGCCATGCTGTGTACACATCAACTGCTCCTGGCCTGCGGCCCCTGCGGCCCCTGCGGCCCCTGCGGCCCCTGCGGCCCCTGCCCCCGCCGCAGACTTCTGGGGCCGGCGCTGGAACGCCACCCAGAGCCGCATCCTCAAGGGCCTCCTGTACGACCCGCTGGTGGAGGGCCGCCTGGTGCCGGCCGGGCTGGCGGAGGGGCAGCAAGGGCGGCAGGAGCAGGAGAGCGAGGCCCGCGCGCAAGGCCCGGCGCAGAGGGAGCGGGAGGCGCAGGGCGCTGAGGAGCAGCTGCTGCCGGCGCGCAGCGTCAGCGACAGCGGCGTTGCCGCTGACCGCTTTGACGCTGCCGCCGGCGGGGCGTCCGGGGCCAAACGTGAGCCGCAGGCCGAGGCCCAGGCCGAGGCCCAGGCCGAGCCAGAGCTTGAGCCGGAGCCGCCGGCCACTCCCGTCAGCCCGCCCGCCGGGGGATTTGTGGAGGCGGCCGGTGCTCAGGAGCGGGCGCACTTTCGGCCACCGCCGCGGCTGCGCTGGCCTCCGGCACTGGGCATCGTAACAGCCGTGGCGGCCGCGGCGGTGGCGGTGGCGGCGAGCGCGCTGCGCCGTCGCCAGGGCTGGATGCAGCAGCCGCGCGTGCGGCGGGCGGCAGCACTGCTTGTGGTGTTCGTGTTTAGCGGCCTGGAACACGAGGTGAGCGGCAGGGCCTGCTGGCGAGGCGGCGCCACATGGGGTTGGGCCATCATCCCGAGATGGCAGTGGCACGGCACGGGGTCGACGGCGTGTTGCGCACCCTGCTGTGCCCTGTCGCGCGTGCGGGACACGTCCTAACGCACCTTGGACCATGCCCCCTGGCCCTGACTCCCTCATCTACCCCGCCCCTGCGCCCAGCTCTTCCATTTCTACGTGCAGCGCTTCGTGTCGTGGCGCTGGCTCGCCTTCTTCTCCCTGCACGGAGCCCTGCTGGTCGCCGAGGCGATGCTGGCGCAAGGCCTCGCGGGAGCCGGAGACGGAGCCGCGGCCAGCGCGCCCGGCGGCCGGCCCCGCGGCGTGCCGCTGCCGCGCTGGGCGCGGCGGCTGCTGACGCTGGCTGTGCTCGAGGCCACGGCTGCGGCCTGGTTCTTTGATGTGCTGCTGGAGCCGGGCGTGGTGGGCCGAACGGTGGTGTCCCTGCGCAGCATGCTGCCAGCGGCCCCCGTGGTCGGCTGGCGCTTGTGAGGCTTACGGCGGAGCACGGAGGCGGTCACAGGTCGTGAGCGCGGGGATTCAAGGCAGCAGTGACAGAGCCGTGCGCTCGAGAGGAGGCTCTGTAGGGAGGCGGCAGGGACGGGAGACGCGCAAAGAACGGTGCATGTTCGCCTGCTCGGCCCCCCGTCGCAGCGGCTGTGAATAAATTTCCGGATTCGCAGGTCCGCAGGTTCAGGGGTTTGGCTTCGATTTATGTTTGGTGCACGATGCGGCACAGGATGTGGCTCGGGTGCCTTGGCTGAGGTGCCGGGGCGTGGCAGCGGGGTCGCTTGAGGACGGCGACATGTTGCCGTGAATGTCAAGTGCCGTCGCAGAAGAAGGAGAACACATAGTAATGGTTGCTGCCATATGTGCAGTGAGTGCGGAAGGCTGATTTGTACATGCATGGGAGTGTCTCAAGATTTTGGAGGTCTGCATGATTGACGCTGGTTCATGTAAGTCAGCTAGAGACGGGAGACTCCTACGCTGCAAGGAGTGCAGGCAGACCGCAAGATCCAGAGATCTGTACACGCCTTACAGCGAAATCCAATGTTTCTTCTCAGGGGGCAGTATGCACTGGCCCGAGCACGAACGCACCCACCACTCCAAAAACTGACCGACACCTTTCCAAAAACCAAGATACCCGGCCAACCTGTCGGCAATTGGACCGGCGCCTGCTCCACATACATGCCACTGCAATGCCCACGGAAGAGGCTCACATCACTGCGCTCCCCTCACCCTAAGCAAAACTGCAACATGCTATCTCAACCTCACAGCGCTCATAGCACCAGGGTGCACATTTACGCCGAGGGGGTGAACTTGGTGGCGTAGGCGAACGCGTTGACGGCCGTGGGGTTGGCCAGGTGGTCGTTCAGGTTCTGGATGGGGCCCTTGCCGGTCACGATGGCCTGGACGAAGAAGCCGAACATCGAGAACATGGCCAGGCGGCCGTTCTTGATCTCCTTCACCTTCAGCTCAGCCAGGGTGTCCGGGTCGTCAGCCAGGCCGAGGGGGTCGAAGGCACCGCCGGGGTACAGGCTGTCGCCCTCCACGGTCACGCCGGGGCCACCGCCATTGGCGCGGTAGGACTCGGCCAGGCCCATGACCACGACCTGAGGGCCGACGAATAGGACGGAAGCAGGAGGGTTAGGACACGGCCGGCGAGGGAGCGAGGGGACACCGCGGCAACGTGCACACCAGGCAGGCACCCGTAAGCAGCACCGGCTCCCGCTTCACCGCTCACCTGGAAGGCCAGGGTGGCGATGATGCTCTGGGCGTGCACCAGGTTCTCGTTGCCGAGGTAGTTCAGGCCGCCCTCAGCGAAGATCTGGGCGCCGGCCTTGAACCACACCGACTCGCCGAAGGGGATGCCCTGCTGGGCCAGCAGCTCGGGCACAATGCAGCCCAGAGCGCCGAGCATGGCCCAGCGGGCGTGGATGACCTCCACCTCGCGGAACTTGGCGAAGGTGGCCGGGTCGGCCGACAGGCCGGCGGTGTCCCAGCCGTAGTCACCGGGGAACTCGCCGGTCAGGTGGGCCGGGGTGTCGTTCTCAGAGAACGGGCCTGCAAGGCGAGGAAAGGAAACACTAAGACACATCCGCGCAAGCGAGCCAAGACTTTGCAAGCATCTGAGCATCAGGCGAGCGCATTGCATTCGGTAAACATGTAGTAGTGCTGCCATGAGATTGGCGAAGGCAATATGAGCGCGACGAGGCAGCAAGCTGGCCATCATAGTTCCGAGCGAACCCAAGCTCACCCAGGAACTTCGGCCGGTCAGGGCCGTACCACTCAATGGCAGCGCGAGGCACCACGCGGGCAGCCTGTGGACGGAAGAGATGGCACAAGGAAGCCACGCAGACTTAACGCGCCATCTTGTCCAACCAACTCCGGAAGTGCTTGCTGACCCGACCCCTCGCTCCTACGCACTGCTTCGTGCATTTTCTTAGGTGGAAGCAAGCGCTGAACAGATAACCTGACAGCTGACGCGGCCGGTTGCTTACCCGGCCGCTCACGGTGGGGCGCACGGAGCTGCGGAGAGCGGACTTCATCACGGCAGCCATTTTACGGGATGTAGGACACGAGTACAGAGACAGGTGTAGCAAGCCCCGCGCTCCGGCCTGTTTATGAAGGGGCGGGCATGGCCCTCTGGATTCGCTTGGACGAGAGATGCCCCATCTTGCCGTACCCAGCACCAAGCGGGAACCAGGATGCCAGGATGCCCACTACAGATGCATGCGTGTCATGCAGTGTCCTAGCGCTGGGAGTTCGCGTCGAGGCCAGCAGACCGGGGGTCGCCCGCGTCGCAGCGCATGCAACATGCGCAACACCTACCCGCGGCCGTTTAGCTGCCACATGGCCAACTGCGGCTGGCAGTGTGCAGAACGTTAACAGAAGTTGATACATCATGACGTGCACACGCTCGACGCTCTGAGTCGCTACTCGGCCCACGCGCGACGCTTGAGCTCGCCTGGTCCATCAAAGAGCCTGACTCGCCGGCACTAAAGAAGCACAGCACGCGAAATGTAACAATTATATATAGCAGTTAAAGCATGGCGAGGTTGCCGCAACTGTAATTGGCGAGTCGCGATGGGCTGTTGCAGAGGTGCCGTGCCGTGGCTGCCCGTCGCGCTGCCCATGTGGCGCGGCTATGGATGGCGGTGCCCGCGTCCACCATACCTGGGACTGCCCTGTGGCCGGGGCGCTGCTGGATTTCGTGTCGGAGCGTGTCGGGGCTCCCGTGTCCCGCCTGGCGCTGTGGTTGGTCCAAGTGCTCGCAGCGTGCAGTCAGCCGGTGTGGGACGTGGTCTGCCTGGGCGACGTCGCGGCCCTGGACACGGATCGGCAGCAGCTTTACGGCGCCTGCAAGCGTCCGGACCCCGCCGGCGTGAGGGTCGGGGGCCGGGACCGGGGGCGCGGGCGCGCGTGCGAAAGAGGGCGCGGGCGCGGCCGAGGGCGGGGGCGGGGGCCCGGCCCTGTGCCGGACCCGTTGCCTGCTCGGGTCTTGGCGCGCGTTCAGGCCACGGTTGCCGCGGACTTCTGGGGTCGCCTGGCGTCGTACGCGGCCCTTAACCGGCCCCCCCGGTCGTGGCAGCACGTGCCGGTGGTGCACCCGTTTCTCGCTCAGGGAGGGGACAGAGGTATGCGGTTCGTTGGCCCGGGTGATGTGGGCTCGCCGCCTCTCACGTCCAGCTCCGGCTCCGACTGTGATACGTGATTCTGTCCGGGCTTGGTCATGTGTCTTTATTGTTTGCTCGTGTCGTGTTCCTGTACGTGTGTGTGTGTGCTGTGTGTGTGAGTGTGTCGTTGGGCCTTGACCCTGTCCCTTTGCCGGTTGACTCTGTGGCTGCGTGCCCCCCTGCGCGTTGCGTGCCGGCTTGCTCCCGGCGCTGATCTCCTGTTGCAGCCTGTCTGCGGGCTTGCCCGCCCATCGTGGCGTTGCCGTTTCTTTTTTCCATCGTCTGGGCTTCCAATCCTGGCCCGTACTGGTGCGGAGTGAGCGGATTTGTCTTGCCGTGATGCTTGGTGCGGAGGTCAGCCTATGCGCGCTGCGTGGCTGAACCGTGAGCGCGTCCCCTTTGGGAGGCGGCGTGCGTGGGGCTGGGGCGTGTCGCTGCCTAAGGCTTGCTGCTGGTGTTCGTGCGCTTAGGGGCCAAGGGAGCTGTGCTTCCACCGCGGCCCCTTGCTCATCTGTAACTCCTCTTTCCCTAAGTGGGTGCGTCTCCCTGCAGGGACAGCGTGCGTGGGGCTTGTCGCTACCTGGCTCTTGCCGCTCGTGTTCGTGCGTGTTGGGGCCAAGGTAGCTCTGCCTCCCGCTGCGGCCCCCCCTGCGATTCTTCTCCCACGCGCCACAGCCTGGACTGGGGTAACAAGCTTTCCGGATGCTTAGGGATGTGCCATTGTAGCGGCAGGATTGCTGCGCGTCGGCCGGTCACTGCGTGACGGCTCAGGGGACCGCTCCGGCAGCCGGCGTGCTTGGCCGTCGCGCACTACAGCTGCGCAGTACTTTCGTGTCCTACTTCTCTTTTGCCGGTCTGGATGCCGGAGAGGCAGCGAGCCAGCCTCACGGACAGCGGCGCTGGAGTATCCAAGCCTGGCTAATGAGTGCCCCCTTGCAGGAACCTGGGAGCCGTGTGAGCCATGGTGATAGGACTGAGCGCGCGCGTGCAGCTGGCTGAGTACTGTGATGAGGTCTTGTAAGCCATGTCAGCCATCGTGAGCGCCTGTGAGCCTTGCACAACGCTAGCCCATAGCCTCCACACGCAATCTGGCGTTGCTGGCACCCCCGCGCGTCGGCCCCACTATCCGCGCATGGCGCCAAGCGGATATCGACTACCCACATCTGATTTCCACGCTGGTTACAAGTTGAAGCGCCAGTGCCTGCTGCCAGGCATTCCGGCTTCCACCAGGTGCGTGTTCCTCAGCCATTGCTAACAAGCAACGCGCGAGCAGGCATACCTCGCATGGCCATCACACGCACGGCCGTCGTGCATACCGACGCACCGCCTGCCTTGCCAACGCACGCGCCACTCCCACTGGCACCCTGCACCTCCATTCCGTGCC
Source organism: Chlamydomonas sphaeroides (assembly GCA_001662425.1). NCBI lineage: Eukaryota > Viridiplantae > Chlorophyta > Chlorophyceae > Chlamydomonadales > Chlamydomonadaceae > Chlamydomonas > Chlamydomonas sphaeroides. The sequence goes on along the minus strand of BDDC01000120.1, from coordinate 88,005 downwards.
TCTTGCCAGCGCTCCGACGCAGGCATGACAGGAGCAAACCAGCAGGACCGCTGGCGTCAACACATGCCTCGCGCCAACGCGACGTCTTATGCACGGCCGCGTCGCTGCCAGCGCCCAGCATCCGCACTGCACCCCCGTGTCGGGGCCTCATTGGGGCAGCCCCAGCCCCAGGCCCGGCACAGCGCCAGCTAGGCTGAAGCCCGGCGGGAGCGTGAAGCCCGGCGGCAGCGCCAGCCCGCCAGCCGCCGGCGCCGCTGCCGCCGGCATGCCCGGAAGCCCGGCCAACGCCATCCCGGGGAGCCCGGCGGCGGCGCCCGGCGCCGCCACGCCAGCGGGCATGAGCAGGCCCGGCGTGGCCACCCACTCCCCAGCTTGCGCGCGCAGGAACTCTCCCTCCGTCACAAAAACGGCGCGCACCTGCAGGACGGCAGCACATGTGGGCAGCAGCAGACGGGCAGCAGCCGCGTGAGCTCACAGCACGAGGAGGGCGGGTAGCGCAACACGCGCGCGCTGTTCGCGGCCCGTGGATAGGCACGCAGCCCCTGGATCAGCCGCAGCGCTGCAGGGACCTCGACCCAGATGCGCGGTCACGGACTGCGCGGACAACACAACCGCTGCCCAGCCCGCCCTGCATGCGAGCGTGTGCCAGGTCCTGCGCCCCGCCCACCTGGTTGTCGTCGAATTTGCGGCCGTCCATCATCTGCTTGCAGCGCTGCGCCTCGCTAGGCGTGCTGTACTTGACGTACACGCGCGCCGGCTCGGTGGGCGCCGAGGTGGTGGGCGGCATGGGTGCCGCCAGGCCCATGACGGGGCCGCACTTGACAACCTCCTGCTGGACGTCATCCAGGATCTGGATCCGAATCCAGATCAAGGAGGCGTGGGTCCGGGCGAGAGGGAGGGGCGGGAAGCGAAGTGTCAGTTCGGGATCGAAACAGGGTGAGGTGTGCACGTGAGCCCGGCTGGCGGTGGGAACGCTGCGCGAGTCGGCCGCGGGCGCGACGGGGCTGGTGGGCACGTATCACGGCGTGCGGGTGACCGGCCTGCCGCCACGGCTGCACCTTCCGGCCTCAGGCGGGACGCCAGGCGGGCGGCTGCGCAGGACCCCAGGGCCTGGGGCCGCGTGGGTCCTGCGGTTCAGCCACACAAGGGGCGCGCAGCAACCACAGCAGGGCGGAACAGCGGCAGCGCACGAGGGGCAGGGCGGCACACAGCGCGGGGCAGCGGCGCAGCGGCAGCAAGGGCCATACGCAAAGGCGAGGGCAGGCACAGGGCAGGAGGCGCGGCACAGGGGGCAGCATGGCAGGGCGCTAGCAGGCAGCTGCCGCGCCCAGCGCGCGGCGCTCGTGAGCGGCGCCAGCCTCCGGCCGCCGACGGCGGCGCACTGCACGGCATGTTGGCGACTGCGGCCACGAGCCCTCGACTCGGCTGCCGCTCGGCCGGTGCTGACGATACCGCGACCTGCCATCCGCAGCACAGCGGCAGCAGGCAGCGGCGCAGGGGCAGCGGCACCAGGGGGGCGGGGCACCGGCACCAGGACCACGGGGCACCAGCAGCGGCGGCGGCACAGCGGCGGCGGCAGTCTGGTTACCACGTGCTCGTTGCGGCGGGTGGCACCAGCCCGGATGCGGGCTGCCGTGCCTCCACGGTCATGCTTAAAAGCGCGCCCACCTCCCTGTCCATGCCCGCCCGGCCCATGCCTCAGCGGCGCGCACCTCCTTGCGCTCCGTGTCGTCCCGGATAGTGGCACACGACACCATGTTCTCCAGCAGCACCACGTTGGTGGGTGTGCTGACCGTTAGCGTCGCGGCCGCGGTGGCGAGCGTGCCGGCTGAACCGGGCACGGCGCCCGCGAGCGCGGCCGCCATGACCTGCGCCTGGCCCATCTTTGCGGCCGCGGCCAGGTGCATCGTCGGGTCCTATGGGGAGGACGATGTGGGTCGGGCCAGGTTGAGTGGAGGTTGTAACGGGGCAAAAGACATGGAATGATGGGGATACAATGGGTGGGCATGGCGCCGCGGCGAGAGGGAGCAGGGTTTCCGTGGGAGCGGAGGCGGGGGCGTCGAGTGCATTTCCGGGTATGTCGACATGCCCAACCCAATCGCATCTTCGCGGCGCATCTGCATCCTGGTCAGCATGTGAGGGCCTTCCGCGAAACGACGCACCAGCGACAGCGTCGGCGTGGGCTGCGACGTCGCCTACAAGGGGACACGAAGCAGCGGTGAGCACACAGGCAATACCACCCGACGCGTCCCTGCGCCCGATGGTCCCTCGCGCCATACAACCTTTCTGGCAGATCCAACAACCCCCAGTGGAAGGTCCACACATATCCAAATGCCACCCGGCCTAACCCCTTCTGCGCCCTGTGCCGCTCGCTGCCCGCTTACCACGTAGCCCTTGGGCCGGCCGATGTTCATCTGCCGGCCGCACAGCTCCAGCTTGTCCAGCTGGATGGCTGCGTCCGTGAGCTCCCGGGTGCGGAACTCAATGAACGCGAAGCGGCCGGCTGCGCAGGGGAGCAAGCACGGGGGCGCACGGGGCAGCCCACACGCACGTCAGGCAACGCAGCACGCAGGCAGGTATCCCCCCATACCTAGCCCGACTGCGCCCGGTGCTTACATCCTGTGCGGGGGCAGTAGGCAGGCGGGAACAAGGGCAGACAAGCGTCAGCCCTGAAACGTGGAGCGCTGCTGACGGAGCTCCGTGCAACAGGTTACCGTCCCCCGGCTGGCTGCCCATCGCCGGAGCCCTGAGCCGCCGCATCAGCGCGACTCGGCACAGCCGGCCGCAGACCAGCGCCCCCAGCCAACTTACCGTTGGCGTCCAGGTTGACGTTGACAACCGGCGGCTGGTTGGCCGGGTCCGGCACCTGATTGGCAGGGATGGGCGTGCACGGTGGGTGCTCCGCGCACGGTATAAGAACCGTCAGGCCGCGCTAGGACTCGCCGGGCTCCATGCTCGGGTTGTGCTGCTAACACTGACGAAAGGCCATGCGACGCCCAGGCACCTGGTTAGCCAGGATGGTGTTGAACAGCTCCTTGAGCATCTCGGCCGTCACCACGCCGATGGCGAGGTTGCCCACTGTGGCGCAAGTTTAGGACGGGCGTGGTGAACAGATGACACGGAGTGCCGGGGCGGGGGAGGGTTTGGTGCAACCCGCAGGTCTGCGGCATGGATTGCAGGTGAGGAAAGCGGCACACGCACCGTAGATCTCGCGCGCCTTGCGGTCTGCTGTGGCTGCGGTCGTGCCCGAGGCGGCCGTCAGCGCCGGCACGGAGATGGCGGCCGCCGCGGCTGCGGCCTGCTGCTGCAGGAGCAGCTGCTGCGCCAGAAGCTGGCGCTGGAGCTGCTGCTGTTGCTGCAGGGCGGCCATAGCCTGCGCGGGGGACCGATGGATTGGAGAGGCCACAGGTGTCGTGAGTCCATGCAGCCATGCGTCCCAAACCACGGTCCGTGGAGCTTGCCCCGAGGGACGGAGGCCTATAAGCAGGGCCTACCTGCACGGCGCTGATGCTGGCATCGTATGCCAAGTTCTTGGTCCGGTCCCGGCTGCGGCTGCGGCTCTTGCTCCGACTGGGGAACAGCGGGATGGCACGGGGAAGAGTCAGCTCCCACAGTCAGTCCTCAGCAGGTCAGCGCTGTCGTTGGTTGCTGGCCAGCCCCAAGCCTAGTTATCTGCGCACCTGCGCCTGCTGCGGTCGCGAGAGCGTGAGCGTCGCTCACGATCCCAGCGGCGGGACCGCTCGCGTGAACTGCAGGAAAACCACAACCGTCAGTTACATAGCTGCTAGCACAGCCATGGCCCTGGGGACAGTGCAGCACGGCGTGACGCTGACGGAGCCGAAGTGCTCTCTTGGCCTCACCGTGAGCGGCGCCTTTCACGCGAGCGCGAACGCTCTCTGCCCATGCCTCCGGCTTGGTGAATCGTTCCGCGGCTGCTCTCTGTCCACAAGGCAGGGTCGACGTATGTGTTTGCGACTGGGGCCCGAGGATGCTTTCCTCTACATAAAGGCGGACGGTATGGCCGTTGAAAGTTTGGCAGGGGAAGGACGGCGGATAATTGTTTCGGCATGGCATGGGCGCCACTTTGGAAGAGAACGTCTCGCCTTGTCCCCGACCTGCACTTACAACTGGCGCCGCGCCTTAGCTCGCTTTCATTACAGCTGCTTTGTGAGTCCCGGCAGCGCAACTAGCCTCGTTTCTGGGCATTTCGAAGTTTCCCGCAATGTTTCACTCCGCAGAGCGCGGCCACCTTAAAGATTTTTGCGCTGGTTGAGGTCGTTTGTACCGGTCTGTCGTGCCGCCCGCAATAGCTGACCTCTCCCGTGCCCACCACAGATTGTCTATGTCACACAACCTCAACGCGGGCCAGAAGTCCAGCCATGACATACCGAGCAAAACAACGGAGCAGCAACAGCAGCCGCAGCGCCCCCCGCGCAAAGACAAGTGAGTGTTCAAGCGGATCTGAGGTGAACTTGCGTCGGAGCGGTCAGCAGGCTCTGGTCACGCAGAATTATGCTTGTTGAGCTGCTCTAAACTAGGCGCATCATTGGGCTGCGTTGGTAGCTGCGGCTTACGAAGGGCTTCCCGAGGCGTGCGCGCGCGCGCTCTGCCCTGTGCACGCCTACCAGTGCCTTGATGTTATTCCCGGCTGTTACGCTTCTCTTATATCATACGAACGCTGCTGAAACGGTCATGAATCGTCCGTTGCATTCCATCCCTGCTTCCCGCGCAGGCCCAACCATGCTCAGGACGTAGCCAAGACTAGCGGGGCAAACGGCAACGGTCATGCGGTCAACTATGTCTCCAATGGCCACGTCGAGAACGGCCGGCCTCGCGGGGCCCAGGGCCTAGCGCCTGCCAACGGCGGCCAGCACGCCGGCTACCAGCATGGGCGCGCTAACGGGCCCGTTGGCGCTGTCGGCGTTAAACCTGGCCCAGCCGCTGGAGTTCCATCTGGACGGCCTCAGTCGGCTTTCAAGCCCAGCAGCAAGCCAGGCAATCCCATCGGCCAGCAGGCTCCTGCTGACGGCCCCGCTGGCGCTCGCGCCACAGCAGTGCCACCTGCTGCTGGTCGAGGCCGTGACAACGGCCCTGCTGCGGGCGGCCATTCCAACGGCGGCGCAGCCGCGATTGGTGACGGAGGCCAGGACGGCGGCAAGTCCCGCGAGCCAAGGAAGCGCGGAGGCGGCCGCGGCCGCGGAGGTGCCGACGGCGCACCCAACGGCGGCAACCCCGAGGCCCGCGCCCGCAGCAACGACGCCGATACCGGAGCAGCTGGCAACGGGGGCGGAGGCGAGCGGCCGGAGCGGGGCAACCGGCCACGGGGCGGCCGCCAGCAGCGCGAGGGCGCCGGCGAGGTCGCTGACAACGCGCCCGCTGGCAACGGCGACGTTGGTGCCAACGGCCCGACTGCCGACGGCGGCGACCGCGGTGGAAGGGGCAGGGGACGGCGCGGCCGCGGCGGTGCTCCCGGCCCGGAGGGCGAGCCCGGCGCCGGCCAGGTGCAGCCAGGGCAGCAGCCGAGCTCCGGCGGGGCCGAGCAGCTGGCGGAGCGCAAGCCCAGGCCCCAGCGCCCGCCCCGGGAGCCGCGGCCGGCCCGCGGCCCGCAGGAGCAGGGAGGCCGGGACCAGCCCGAGCAGCCGGAGCAGCAGCCCCGCGAGCACCGGCAGCGCAAGCCCCGGGAGCCGCAGCAGGGCGGACCTAAGGAGCAGCAACAGGGCCAGGGCCAGCAGCGGCCCAGGCAGCAGGGAGGCGCGCCAGCCGGCGAGTACGACGGCGCGCCAGCCGGCGGCCGGGGCCAGGGCCGCGGCGGGCGCCGCCGCAACGGCGCTGAGCCGGTTGGCCCTGCTGGTGCTGCTGGCGGCGCTGACGCTGCTGGTCGCGAACTGTCGGCCGCTCAGCTGCTGGGGGATGAGCAGGAGGCTGGCGGTGCGGCAGGAGGCCGGCGCCAGCGGACTCAACCCCGCCAGCCGCGCCAGCCGCGCAACGGCGAGCAGCAGGAGCAGCAGCAGCCCGCCGTCGTGCCGCCACCGGCGCCGGCAGCTTCCGGGCCGCAGCAGTACGCGTACCCTCAGCAGCAGCAGCAGCAGCAGCAGCCGACTGCGCCTGTGCAGCCGGTCGTTGCGGTGTACGCGGCTCCGCAGCAGCAGCAGCCGGCCTACGCGCCGGCGCAGTCGCGCCTCGAGACCTACATGCAGCAGCCTCAGCAGCAGCAGCCCATGGCTCTGCCCGGCCAGTACCAGCAGCAGCCCGAGTACGGCAGCGGCGTGCAGCAGCCATACGGCATGCCGTACCCGCAGCAGCAGCAGCAATACGCGCAGCAGGGTCCCCTGGGCGCGCCGCTGCCCCCGCACATGGGGCTCGTGGGCGGGCCCGGAGCGTTCGCGCTGCCCAACGGCCACACACTGCCCGGGGCCATGCCCGCGCACGGCTACTACCCGGCTGCCGGCGTCGCTGACCCCTACGCGCCACCTCAGGAGCAGGCGGCTCAGCAGGTGCCCACCGCGGTCGTGCACCACCACCACTACCACCAGCAGCAGCAGCAGGCGCCGTATCAGCAGCAGCAGGCCGTGGCGCCGGCCGGACCGCAGCTGCAGCACCAGGCAGCTCCGCCCCAGCAGCCGCCGGTGACGGTGGCGGTTGTCTTCGGTAGCATGGAGCCGGACTCGCCGGTGGCTGCTGCCAAGGAGGAGCCGTCGGAGCCGGAGCCGGCCGTGCCGGCTGTGGAGCCGGTTAAGAACGAGTGGGCGGAGCGGCTTGCGCAGCAGGCCCTGGCCCGCATGAACGCCGTCAAGAGCAGCCTCCTGGGAGGTAGGCGGGGCTGTGGTTCGGAGGTGTTGCTGTCAAAAGCTTACGGGATGGCACGGGATGGTCGTGTCCAGGTGCTCGCAGCTCTGCGAACCTGGCTCCGTCCATGTCAGCACCCTGTCCGCGCCCGCTACAGTCCCTTGGGCCGCTGACGTTGTCACCATCCTGGTCCCGCACACTTGTAGGCTCTGCGCCGGCTGTGCCGCGCACCTCCGACCTCCTCTCCGGCCCTGCGGCCGAGGACCGCAGCCGCGGAGGAGCCCCTCCCGCGGCCCGGCCGGCGCCCTACTCGGGCCCCGCCTCGGGCGCGGCGTCCGGCCCTTACATCAGCTCGCCCCGCGGACCGCCGCCGCCCGTCAGTGGCGGCAGCAGCGTGTACGTGTCCGAGGGCGAGACCTGGCGCGGCCATGGCGACGGCGAGGAGCGCGGCCGCCGCAGCGACAGCCCGCTGCAGGAGGGAGCCGGTGCCGGCTGGCGCACGGGTCTGGCCGGCCTGGCTCCGACCGGCGCCGCCGACGCGGCCGATGCCTGGCGCGCGCGCGGCGGCACCACGGACGATGGTGGCGCGCCGCCGCCGGCGGCGGTCGCGACGTACCAGCCGCCGGCAGTCGCGGCATATCAGCCGCCTCGCCGGGATGAGTCGCCGCCGCCGCCGCCTGGTGCCGGCGGCGCCGGCCGCCCGCGGCTGAACCTGCAGCCGCGCAGCAAGCCTCCGCCGCTCCCCCCGACGGCGCCCGTCACCGCCGCCACCCCCGCTGCCGCCGCTGCTGGCGCCGACAACCGCCCCGCGTCGACCATTTTCGGCGCGGCGCGCCCGCGTGAGGAGGTGCTGCGCGGCCGCGGCGTCACCGAGCCCGAGCGCCTCACTTCCGGCAACCTCGCGCGCGACGGCAGCGGCGCGCGTGGCGGCGCCCGCAACGGCTCGGTCGCCTCGGGCGGCTCTGAGGACGACGCGTGGCAGACGGTTGGCAAGGGCGGCCGCAGCAAGCCTGTGGCTGGCGAGGGCGTCGGCAACGCGCTGCTGGACGCGGCGTCGGACCCGTTTTTCGCGGGCAGCCGCGCCACCGGCGTCGCCATCGTTGGCCGCAGCATCCTGGGCGGCGGCAGCTACGGCAAGGGCAGCTACGGCAGCCACGACCGCGGCGGCGGCTTCATGAATGCCTACGGCGACAGCCGGGGCTACGGCCGTGATGCAGATGACGGCGAGCCGATCTTCAAGCGCGGCCTGCCGACCCGCGCCGACGGCGTGTTCTGAGGCCGCTGGGAGAGTGGGATGGCTGGAGGGAGGTGAGGAGGAGGGCTGGAGGCGTGACCTGGGGTGGCGGGGTGAGCGGGGTGGCGGGAGGCATGCGGTGACGACGAGCAAACGGTGCCACTGTGTGGCGTGGAGGAGGGGCGTGGCGGCGGCCGTGCGGCGGCGGCGCCTGGCTGTGAGCATGTAGTGGACGAGCAGCGCGACGAAGGGTGCCTTTGATGTGAGACGTCGCAACGAGACATTGAGAGGAACGGCTGGTGTCGCGGATGAATTGTAAGCCGCGAGGAGAGCAACCGTACCGCTGAGGGCACCTCCCAGCTTATCTCCCTCAGCCGCGCTTTGACTGCACACGCGGCACGCCGCGCTTAAGCTGCGGCCAGCGCACCGCTGGTCGCGCCTAGGCGCCTTCCTGAAGCACCCTGATGGCCAAGGCTGTTTGCCGTGGTCGTAACTGGTGCACATGACACCGTGTCGCTGGTCCTGCCAGCATTGCTGGCAGCGGCCAACGCCGCCCCACGCACAGCCTGCAGCCCTGCACCCAGCCGCGACAACACGACGGAGGTGGTTGTGCTCGAGGCGGGTAGGATGGTGGCGCCCGCTGCGTTACTGACACGTGGCAGCGCCGCGCCGTGCATCGGTGTCGTACGCGGACAATGCAGCCCTGCCGTCCCTGGGCTGCGCCATGCATATACATGCACGCCGATCCCGCAGTGGCGTCAAAGGCCCATGTGGCGAAGCCCTGACCCAGTGTCGTGATGTAGGGATAGGAGATAGGAATAGAGATAGAGGTACAGCGAGCTTGACTCGCCGTGATTCAAGGAGGTGGGGCGATAATAGGAGGAGGGCCGAAGCCCCCTGCCGCCGTATCCCCCGGAGTTGTGTAGGCAAGGCGGCAAGGCGCAAGCCTGGCCTTGTGGCGCACTGGCGCTGTCCAGGCAGCGGCAAACAGACGCTCGTATTAGGCTCACTGCTGTGCTCGCCCAGGTGTGGGAGTGGCCGCTGGCGGTGTGGAGGACTTGCATCAGCACCTCCCCAGCGCGTCACTGGCTGGGATGTGGGACCGCTTACAGTTACGGGTACGGCCCTGCACCCATGCCCCTGCTCGCAACATTGCCACGTTGCGTCGCCGCTGGCCTTGCTCCTGGCGGCATGATCAATTTAAAGTGACACACACATATAGTGCGCTACGCGCAACCACCCACCCGATGCCCGGAAAAGAAGCCAGCGTCCTGCAACACGCGGACGACACTGCTCGTTGCAGGCGAGTGAGCCGCCACCCCCCGACTCCAGCCACTCGCCCTGGCTCCGTCCACGCCGCACATGCCCACATCATGCACACGCCGGGACTGCAGAACAACGCACCCAACCTCATGTCCGAACATGTCGCAGTATTCAGCCAGAGACCTTGGTTCACGACTAGCTGCTCCCGACAGACTCGCGGCCTTGGTCCGCCGGTACGTGCTGTCCAGGCGAGCAGCCGGCCCCCAGCCATCTCCCGCACCACCCCTGCCTGCACCCCTGCGCCCCGCTGCCTTGCAGCACACGCTCGCAAGGCCTGGCGTCCGCGCGCCAACCCAGCCATGCACCAAGCGCCAGCTCCTTACTTCGCACTGCGCGTCACGCCCCCTGCAGCGGCACGACGAAGCTCAGCTCCGCCTCGCTCCACGAGCCGTCCGGCTGCCGCTGCCGCTCGCGGGCCGCGCCTCGCCCGTCATGGCCCACCACCACAACCGTCTGGCTGCGGGTGCCGTACAAGCCATACTGCGGGTGCCGTACACACATGATACGGGCAGGTCGGCTCAGCGGGGCTGCGGGGTGGGGCGCAGACTGCAGCACGTGCACGCGTGACCTGCGCCATGGCTGCGTTGCAAGGCAAGACGAAGCATGGTGGGACCTGCCTCACCAACTGCACGCGCCGCAGCACAAGATTACAACACAACGTCATGTAGACAAGACACGATGCGAGCATATGCACCTGCCACCCTTGTCTCACCGGAGACATAACCTCGGACACGAAGCGGCCGCTCGTGAGGTGCTCCAGCCACTCCGTGAAGCGCGCCGCGTCGGCGAACACCTCCACACCGGCCGCCGACGCAGCGTCCGAGTCCTGGCCGCCGGCGGCGCCGCCGACGGGCGGCGGCACGCGACGCGTCGCGTCTCCTAGGAGCTCGCGGAAGAGCCACTCCCAGGGCACTTGCTCGCCTGGCGGCCAGGGGGAGGCCTGGGGTGTCAGGGCGGCCAGTGCGAGCCCCCAAAACACGCGCAAGCGCAGGTCAAGGCACTCCCCGAGCGCGAGGGGCTCAGCGCGGATGAGACGGCCCTCAGCCCCCGCGCAGCTGCATGCCGAGCGACGGTGTGCGGCCGCGCTGGAGCGCGGCAACACCCACACCCATACGCGGCTCGGCCCCGGCCCGAGCCCTGGCCGTAGCCCTGGCCCTAGTCGCCGACACGTACCCGCTGCCAGCTCCGACAGCCGCCCCTGCAGCAGCTCCACCCCGCTGGTGACCTTGGGCCACTCCTGCAGCAGGCCGTTGCTCAGGCCTGCGAGCGGCAGCGGTCCGGTCGCAGCAACGGAGGCAGCCACGCCATGTGGCCACGCACGGAGGGGGACTTATGGGTGGGCCCGGCCGCTGCCGTACCACACTGCCAGCCTCAGGGGCCCAGGGGCTTGCGGGTCCTGAGTCTGGCTCGCCGCCATACCGGCTCAGCAGCGCACGGGGCCGACCCGCGCACACTTGTGTTCGCCTAGCTCCATCCCCCGCTCGACCGGCGGCGGCCGGACCGCACACCTGCTAGCTAGCTTCCCTCCCGCCGCACCGTAAGCCCGGCCCGGCTCCAGGGGCTGCACGCCAGCGCCAGCGTCGCCGTTGTGGGTGTAGGCGAAGTCGCCGGGTGCAGCAGGGCCGCTTGGCGCCGCCGCCTCTGCTTCTAGTGCCACCGCCGACTCTGCAGCCTGGTGGTGGTAGTGGTGGCTGTGGTGGTGGTGGCTCCGCAGCTGGCCCAAGACCAGGTTGAAGCCGTGGTAGGGCGAGGTGCCGGAGCGCAGGGCCTGGCGTAGAGGGGAGCGAGCACAAGGGTATCTTTGGGCCGGATGCGGCCCGTGCCCCTCGTTCTTCGTGTGTGCGTCGCACGGCATGGTTCCGACCGCTATCCGACCGCAAGGGACACCATCGCGCATGCTGGGCGCATGACGCGCCAGACGGGGCCAAGGTGAAACCGGCACCTCCGGGATGCCGAGGCAGACGCAGCGGCCAGGCGGGCCGGACTGACGCGCGCCGCGCGGCGATGGCGATAGGCAGAGCTGACAGCGACTGCGTGACCAGTCTGGAGCTCTGGACCCAGGGCTTCTAGGCCACAACGGGTGGCTGAGTGCAGCAGCACCAGCCACACACCTCAGCGTACTGCAAGGGCGTCGCGGATCCGGTGAGGAATCGGGTGGGCAGCTGCCCTCGGCTGGGGTGCCGTGCAGAGGCCGCGCAGCCGCTGCAGGCCGCACCCTGGGCCGGAGGTCCGGGCTGCGCCCCGGCTGCTCCTGAACCGTGGCCTTCGGCTTGACCGTTGCCGCTTCCGTTGCCGCCTCCGTTGCCGTTGGCGTTGGCATTGGCTTGGGCTTGGGCTTGGGCAGGCGACCCGCTTCGTGCCGAGGCGGGGGGCACGGGGTCCCGGCTGCGCAGGTTGGTGAGGAAGGCGACGCGGCCGGACGCGGGGTGCAGGCCGAGCCAGGTGCCGCCACCCTCTAGGTCACGGCCAGCGAGGATGCCGGAGCCATCGTCCCAGGTGTGGAGGGGCGCAGTGGGGCTGTGCACGGGGGGCGGGGGACAGCAGGGTTGGGGGTCGGTAGGGGGCGTGAGGCCCCGACCTTGGGGCTCGTGGGTGCGTGCGATGCCAGCGAGCAATGTCGCGAAGCCGCCCAGGTTATGCGGTGGCCAAAGCGAGTGCCTGGGCGACGTGTGCTGAGGTGGCTCGGAACATGCCGACCCGCGGGCACGCACCGGTCCAAGTACTCGTCGCGGTTGAAGGCGAGCAGCAGACGAGGCCCCGGCGGTGGCAGGCCGAAAACGAGGAAGGCGAGGCACATGGAAAAGAGAGCTGTCGTGGGCCCCGGGCAGAAGCTGTGAGCAAACAGGCAGCGGTCTTGATACAGTGTGTGTCAATACTATCGGATATCGATTGTTTACAACCTGGGAAGCGCGTTTAATAACGAGCGAGCGTTGGGCGGAGCTTGTCGGTGCCGACACGGTGAAACCCAATCCCTCCCTATCCCTCCCCGCAATTTATCCTGCCTTGCCCTGCCTACCCTGCCTTCGCTGGACCTATCGTTCCTTCCCATCATTCTACCTTGCAGTCTCTCGTCAAGCACACACGAATCACCGCCACACCGCTGGGCTACTTGTCGTCGTGGGTTGGCGCCGAACGCGTCGCCGATAGTGCACCTCAATAGCAGCCAGCAACATGTAGCCCTACGTGACGCGACCGTGCGTCTTTTTCCAGCCATCAAGACCGATGAGCCCCAGCTTCGCACCATGCGCGACTCTTGCAGGAGGGCTTTCCTCGCGTGGCTCGCCCTCGAGACCCGTGACTTGCCACTTGCGTGCCCCTACGCAATCGATGGAGCGATGTCGTGTCCGACATGCAGCCGCTGCTCATGTGAGGCCCAGGCCTAGCCGGCAGCGCTGCATGCCCGGCCTCTGCAGTGGCCTCGCACATGCTGCCTTATGCCTGCTGGCATGTCCCCCACTACTGCAAGTGACCTGTTCTATTGTGAGCGAGACCTCCGGGTCATGAGCCCGGCTGCGGCATGCGTGGCTCAGGAGGCAGTGCGCTCTTGTGGATGAGGATGCAGGGGTTTCAGCGCCGGCACCAGCGTGCGCTGCCACCCGGCTCCGCCCGCTGCAGCGCCTGCCCACACCGCTGCCCGACCACGCGCGCCGTCGCTGGCTGCTGGCGCCCAACGGATACACCGCCTCGTGCCGCCTGGCGGCGCTGCTGGCCACCAGCGGTGTGGTGCTCAAGTCCGAGTGCGTCGGGACGGGTGGGGCCCGAGGGGAGTGGCAGGGGGAGTTGGGGAGACACGCCGGGCTCGCGGCTCGATGCAGCCAGCGCTGCAGGCCTTGCCCGCCCGTCCCGCCCGCAGCTCGCCCAGTCGGTGTCCTGGACTTGAATTGAAGCCCACAGCCCACCGTGCCCCATCCCCCGGCCCCGCCCGCTGCAGCTCGCCGTACATGGAGTGGTACTACATGCTGCTACTGCCGGGTGCCTCGTATCTGCGGTTCTGGGCCAACGCCTCCGACCCGTGGGACGCAGTGGCCGCGCTGGCGCAGGGACGCGCAGCCGCCGAGGCCGACCCGCAGGGCCGCACGGCGGCGGTGGCTCGGAACATGGACCTGGCGTCCAGGTGCGGCCCTCGCGAGCCTTGCTTGGGGTCGGGCTCCCAACGACGACCCAGCGTGGGAGTCAGGGTAGCGTACAGGGCACCTGTAGGTAGGGCACCTGGGTCGGGGTAGGGTACCGGTACCATGTTCAGGGTATGGTACCGAAATCAAGGCCGGGTACGTCGGGCTGCGCAGCTGGAGCCCTGGAGCATGGCCGAGCTGCCGTGTGACTTTCCTTTACTGGTTTTACTGGTGAAACCATCCCAGCTTGGATGCGGCATGTGGACCGTGCTCAGACCCGACGCATACCCTCCCGTCCTCCTTGCTGAACGGCTCCGGCCCCGGCCCCAACGTCTGGCTGTCCAGGTACCTCGGCTCGCTGCCCCGGCTGGCGTACCCCCAGCACGGCCTGGCGGCACTACGGGTGTACGGCAGCCTGCTGCCCGACATCGCAGCGTGCGTGTACGACATGGAGCGCCACCTGTCGGACTTGGGGCAGCCCCAGCTGGGGCCAGAGCAGGGCGGCGAGGGGCCAGGCGGGGAGGGGTCTGGCGACTGGGGCGAGGGCCTCGCGTGGGCGCTGCGGGGCGGCACGGCCATGGGCCTGTCGGGCGATGAGGAGGACGAGCGGGAGGTAGAGGAGCATGGGGGCGGCTAAGGTCGGCGGAGGCCAAGGCTACATTCAGGGGAGGAGACGGAATCCAGGGGATGCACTCCCCACTCCAAACACTGGCTGCCGTAGGCGGTTTGCTGGACAGCATGCACGGGCAGAGTCTGGCGTGGTATATCATGGATCACGCTGCAAACATGCGAATGAGCTGGAGCCGTGATTCAATCGGAGGTTTACACCACCCATGGCTAAGTGACCGTGCCATGCGGCGTCAGCCATCGCAGCACGTATTGTGCTTTCACGGGCCTGCCTTCGGCGCCAGCCGGCTACCTGCAGCTATCAATCATATCATGTCGCAGCCACCCGCGCAGTATCGCAGCGGGGGTCCTAGAGCGCGCATCCCGCAGAAACACACCACCGCGCCTCCCTGTGGCCCTGAGCTCAATCACAACCGTGCCACGCTATTCCAGCAGGCTCTATCACCCTTCAAGCTTCAAGCACAGCTATGGAGTCCGCGCGCTGCTCTACGCTGCTAAGCCGTATCGTGTCTAGCTATCACCACCATCCATCATTCCGTACGTACGTCCTCGTCACAGCGTGGCGATGCCCAGCGGGCAGCAGCCCTTGCTCGCGTCAAACAACGAGTAGCGGCACACAGAGTCCTGGCAGAAGTCCGAGATCGTGATGCCCTCCAGCTCCACGCAGATGCTGGGGTGCTCGGCCTCCACATACTCCTTGGACCTACGACACAACACAGGCGAGCGAGGTGTTAGACAGCAGGGGAAATGATGAAGGTACGGCTGAAGGCGCCCTGCCGCCAAAGCATACCCAACCCTCAGGCCCACACGCACCAGTTGAGGTTGGTGACGCGGAAGACCTTGTTGTTGCTGTCCCACACCGCAGACGTGGACTGGTCGCCGGCCGTCACGGAGCGCACCGTGTAGCGCGTGTTGTTGCGCACAAACAGCTCAAACTTGTACAGCTCGGTCGTGCTGCGGCGGGGCACAGGTTGGGCAAAACACAGCGTGTCAACTCAGCACCCCCACGACAAGGCGAGCGCCGCACCCACCCCCAACCGCGGCCATCAGCCCGCCCTCTCCCCATGTCGCCGCATGCGCGTGCTCACCGGCCGCAGGGCGAGCGAGGATCGTACGGCTCCACGGTGGTGGTGGTGAAGCAGTAGCGCGTGCGGCGCGGGCCCGTGCCGGGCGCCACGCGGATCGTGTCCTCCAGCGCAAACGGCGTCGCGGCGGGGCGCCGGTTGCAGAGGCAAAAGGGGAAGTTGTCGGGGCCGGGCTCCGTGCAGTCCTGCGTGAACGAGAACTCGGCGCGGCACGGGCCGTAGTCGACCGTGAAGAGCAGCGTCTTGCCCGCCATGTTGGGGAAGGAGCACGAGACACCCAGGGACTCGAGCAGCTTCTCGATGCTGTAGGGGTCCTCGGCGAATACCGACAGGTCGTCGGCCGCGGCGTCGTTGGAGGCCCTGCCGCACACCGTCACGCGGACTGCGGTTATAGGGTGGGGCAGAGGGCGGGAGGGAGGCGGTAGCAGCGGTCAGAGGTGACCAGCCTCACTGCTTTCCAACCCGGCCCAGGCGCAGCACACAGCCCGGCCGCGTGCAGCCCCTGCTTGCAGCAGCACTCCTCTTGAGACCGCTTGAGCTTGTGGCTTACCCGCCGAGGCGGTGGTGCAGGTGAAGGGCTCGTACAGCGTGGCATTCGACACGGCCGCCCAGTTGTCGTTCACGTGCGCCGCCAGGTTGTTGCACAGCGCCTGGTTGAGCGCCACGCCGCTCTGCGACGACAGGCTGATGCAGACGGGGCAGTCCCGAGCCACGGGCTCCAGGGGCATGGGAGGCGGGCTTGGTGGCGGGCTCTTGGGTGGCGGGCGCGGTGGGGGGCTGGGCGGCGGGCTCTTGGGAGGCGGCGGCGAAGGGTAGGGCCAGCCGGTTTGCGACAGCGGGCAGCAGGTGTCCTTGGTGTTGAACATTGCGATCTTGCAAATGCCGGCGGCCTGGCCGGCGGGCGCCACACAGAGCTTCTCCAGCGTGTCGCAGGTGCCGGTCAGGCGCAGGCAGATGACGGTGCCGTCGGCAGAGGTGCGCGTCAGGTTGAGGCCGTTCATCTTGAGCACCATGCGGCCGCTGGGCGTGTCGCTGACGTCCGAAAAGTGCGGCTGCGGGGCGGAGGCACGGCAGGTGGTTAATCCGCTTTGAACACAGAACCCGGGCAAGTGCAAGAGGTGGTCACGGGTATCCATCCGGGTATCCACGGGTGGTGCTGCTTGTCCCAAATCAACAACGGGTCAACGGCACGACGACGCCGCGGGCCGCTGCCCACCTCGTTGGCCACGTTGGCCGCGGGGTAGCCGTTGACAAAGGCCCGCACGCTGGTGCCGGCCCGGCACGAGGGCCGCACGTCCCACTCGATCTTGCGCAGGTCCATGTTGCAGCAGCGCTTGCTGCCTGGGGGCGGGAGGGAGGATGCAGACGGCGGGGGCGGGCTCGTCGGGGGAGCGCAGCGCAGGCAGGCTAAGCTGGGCGAGGGCGTGCGTTACGCCCAGATGCCACGCCACGCCGCCCACAGCTGTGTGGCATGACGCAGGCGCATGGAAGGCAGTGTGCGCTTGGTTGCATGTGACGCACCCGAGCAGGGCTTGTCGTCGGTGATCCTGAAGCAGTAGGCGCCGTCCAGCTGATCGACGTAGCGCGACAGCTCAAAGGGGCCCTTCTCCACGCAGCGGCAGTAGGGAAACTGCTGCGCCAGGCAGGCGGGCCTGTGGAAGCACAAGCCGTGCACAAGGTGGGGGTGCAGAGGCGAGCCGAGTCAGGGACGATGTAAAGAGGCCGGGGCGCGGGAGGTCGGCGGGGCACGCATCCTCGGCCCTCTATTGTTGCGATAGGAAGCTGGGCCCCCTTATGCATTGCGTGTATGTCACGATGGCACTCACGTTGCTGCGAGGGCGAGCAGCGCCGCTAGTGCCAACACATTATCTCTCCGCCGCGCCATGGCCATTCGCGGCAAAGTTGGGCTATCTGCACGTCACGGGTGAGCAGGGCGTCACTAAGCACGTTTTACATGCGTGAAGGTCATCGTCACGCCTTCGCGGTTGTGGGTCCGCCGTGCCAGAAGAGAACTCCGCGTCGGCATCGCCGACGCAGTGCCGCGTGCTGTCGCACCTGTAAGAAGCAAGCTCCTCACAATTTTGAGGCTGCTGAAGGGTTACAGCTGCTGAGTTGAACTAGGGATCAGTTGTGTTCAGCGTGTGTACTATGTGATGCTAGGACGGGGTCAGTGTGCCCAATGGAGGCAGGGCACAGACGCGATATTATCTATGTGGAGCTGGCTAGTCGACTAGCAAATGACTGTCTGTTCTTCTGCGTGAGGGATCAAGTATTATGCGCCCGCCAAATACGGCATGCCAGTAGCGAATCCGCGATCGCGCTGAGTGCCTCGAGTTGCGCAATACCATCGCGCCCAAAAGAAAGGTTTTATGCGTGTTTGCAGCATGCGCAGCGGGACAGCCCGCAGCGGAGTATGCTACTGGGCGCCATCGCGCATGCGCGGCAGCGGTTGGCAACTTGGCATACCCAGCCGCCAACCCCTCACAACCGTGCAACGCCCCTCCCTCAACTCCGCGACAATCCCAAGCACAAGTGCCAATGGCAGAGCTCGGCGATGCGCCTTGGCCTTCAGCGGCGGGCTTTGGTCCCTTCGCGCCGCGCGGCCACAGCGCACGCCGCACGTGCCCTGCCAGCCGGCCGACCCGCGCCTTCGCCTCCCTGCCCGCTCGCCACTCACACGCAGCTCCTCACACAACACTGCCATCACATCCCATGATATGCATTGTGGAGCAGGACGTGGCTGTGCCAACTATTCAACACCATCCATGATCCATCATCATTTGCCGCCGCGCTCTGTCCTACCACCCCCGGCCGTATCGCGCGGTTGTGCACATGCTTCACCCCCACACCGCTCCCCCACCCTCCCAAGCCCCCAGCTCCTTGCACAACCTGCCATCGTGACAGGCGGGCGCAGTACTAACCACCAGCGCCCTGGCCGATGTCGGCACCAGTGTCTACTGCTGCAGGGGAGGGACGTCCTTCATGTCCAGCCACGAAATGTAGCTCATCCTGACGTTGCCCAGGAACAGCTTGCCGTCGGCCTGCGGCGGGACGATCGAACGGCGACAGCGCACCGACGTGTTTGCAAGTGCCCTGCTGGCGGTCTCATCCTCCCTTCCCTTTGACAGACAGCGACGCCTCGCGCCATCTCGTTGCATCCTGCACAACCCCCCGGGCCGACGCCGCTAGGCGTGACCCCTGGACGCGGACACAATTTTGACAGGGATACCTTCGGTCCCGGCGCACCACCTCCCGCGCCCGCCAACTTCTTCCCTTGCCTCCGGCGGTGCGGAGAGGGCCTAACGAGGCAGCCACGGACGCTCCCTTACCTCAGTGACGGCCGAGACGTAGGAGATGTGGGAGCCGTCCGGGTCCATGAGCAACTGCAGCGGCTTGCCCGCGGGGCTGAGCTTGAGCACGGCACCCCACCTGGGGGCGGGGAAGCGGGGGCGGGGGCGGGAACGGGAGACAGACGCACGCAGTCAGGAGCCTGACCGCTCGTGTCCGGGGTTAAGCGTGGAGGCATTCAAGCCAGGGAGTTGTTCGTATGAACGACACGTGCACGGAGCTGCACCTTCTTGCGCGTAATGAGAAATGGACCCCCGGGGTCGGGGCCGTGGCAACGTTGGGGGCAGAGTGGGCGGGAGGGAGGGGCATTCCATGCGGATGCAGGGGCGCAAGCCGCGTGCTGGCCCCGGGGCCCCGGAGGCCTGGGCTTGTGCACGGGGCTGGCGGCGGGCGGCAGCCGGGGTCCGGCGTGAGCTGTCCCCGCGCAGCCAGGCGGCAGGCACGGGCCGTGGCAGCGTCACATCGCGGCAGGTCGGCCCAAGCGGTGGGTTTGCGCTAGACAGGCAAGAAGACTGCTCGGTGTGCTGCGCGCAAGGGCAAGGCAGCTTCCGCCGGCGCTGCACTGAGAGGGGTGCTGGCTGGAAGCCACTGGACGGCGCGACGTGTGCGGCGCGGGGCATGTGCGGCGTGCGTGCGGTGCTCTCGCTGCCTGCGTTCACCGCCCCGCCCCGCTCACTTGGGGATGGGCGGCCGGGCCCAGGCCGGGAGGTACGCCAGGATGGCCTGCGGGGAGGGGTGCGAGGTCTCCTCAAGCGATGAGGGAGCCCATGAGGGTAGGGAAGGCAAGGGCCTCCGGGTAGCGCTTGCTGAGCGAGACGCCCAGTGGGAACCATCGGATGGGGCTGCCTGCGCCGACCACGCCGCTGCGCAGTCCCAGGTACCCACCACCCACCCATGGGCAACCACT
>BDDC01000120.1:54673-68119 GCA_001662425.1 Chlamydomonas sphaeroides | reverse complement strand
CCCATGGCCAACCCCTTGCCCGCCTGGGTTGGCCAGTGGTGCCGTCAACTCCGCGGCCACGTAGCGCCGCGGGAACATGCATGATCGCTATCCCTAGCCGGAGCTATCAAGGAGCTATCAAGCCTCGCCGAGCGCAGGCGCGGCAGCTCTCTCACCCGCGCCGCCTTGTAGCGCAGCGCGATGGGCAGCTTGTTCATGGGCGCGGCGACGGCCAGCCACAGGTTGCCGTCCGAGGCGAGCGAGATGCCGTCAGGGAAGCCGGGCACGCGGTCTAGCAGCACGTCGGTGGTGCCGGCCTTGGGCCCGCGCAGCCAGTGCCTGGGACGAGGCGGAGCGGCGCACGATGCTTGTTGGGACCAAGGCAGGACCGCGGACCCGAGGTCGCCAGCCTGGACAGCCCGAGGGCGTCGCGCGAGGCACTGGGCAGCCACCGCCAGACTTGCGGCCAAACCGCCGACCTCGTGGAATCCATTCACCAAAAACAAGACCAGTGCCCGCACCTCATGACGCGCATGCGGTTGGTCTCGACGACCGCCACAAACGACCCATCGGCCGATAGCGCGACGCCGTTTGCGAACCACAGCCCCGACACCAGCACGCGGGTGCTGCGGGTAGCCGGGTCGTAGCGGAGCAGCCGGCCCGTGGCGGCGCCCTGGCCGTTCATAGGGGGCAAAGGGAGGGAGGGACGGAGCCGATGGTCAGCTGCGTCAGCATGCGGGGGCTCGGGCAGGGGGCCCGTGTGGTCGCCGTGATAAGAGGAGCGAGCGGGCGGGAGGAACTCGAGAAAGGCGGGGGCCACGCACGAAGGGGCAAACCAAAAGCGCGGTTGTGGTGAAGGAGCGGTGCTTGTCCGTGACGGGTTAGGAATTGCAGCCTGTGCCGCGGCTCTAGGGCGCCACTGGAGTGCAGCTGCTAGTCTTGGATGGCGGTACGTCCCACGTATGTTGAACCCCACCCCGGTGCCCTTCGCCTCTACCGCCGAAGGCGTTGAGCAGGATGGAGCGGAAGATGTCGTAGATGGGGCCAGCCCCCAGGTTTGATACTCGTGCAGAGCTATGAAGTTACACGTACAGACCTATATAATGTTGCGTTGCGGTACATACAAGCCCTACCGCGAAGGCGCCGAGCAGGTAGGAGCGGAAGGTGTCGTAGAAGGGGCCCTCGCTGGGGGAGAGGCCCACGGGCAGCGCCTGCGGGTTGGGAAGAACCCAGATCTTGGACGGCCACCGAAGAAACGGCGAGCACCACGACGAGGGAAGGGCTGGGGAGGTGCTCGGGTCGTTGGGCGGCGGCTCCACCGCCAACGCGCCAAGGCGGCTGGGCAGGACCGGCCTTGGCGTCTACAGCTGAGCGGCCTCTGCCTGGCGCAGCTGTGGCCCTGCTTTGCCGCACCTGGGAGTCGGAGAAGTACACGGTGCCGTCAGAGGCGATGTCCAGGTCGTTGGCGTATCCGATCAGGCTTCCGGGCGCCACCGGGTCGTCTGGGTCCACCCTGTTGGCCAGCACCACCAGCTGCCCGCTGCCCGCCTGGCGCATCATGAGGCCCTGCGGCGGCGGTGCGGAGGATGGCCGTTGCGAAGGCATGCCGTGGCCGTGAGCCGTCGGGTTGGCCAGCCCGGCGAGGCGCCTCGCACCCTGCCTTCATGCACCCATGTCGCACCCATGTCGCACCCATGTCGCACCCATTTCGCACCCATGTCACTGCCTCATGCCGCTCTGCGGCACGACTGGCGCCACAACCCTGACCGTCCCCCTGGCACCAAGCCCTGCGGGCCGCGCTGTGCACCTCCGCCCGCGACCTGTTTCGGCCCGCCACGCCGCCCTGTAACTCGCCCGCGCAGCCCGCTGCTACCCCGGCCCTGCCTCACCCGCAGCGAGTCGCACCACACAAAGTTCCCACAACAATTGGGAGTCGCAAGTAAAAATATGATGCACCTATATAAGCCACATGCTGAACCTCCATGCGTTTCCGTAAACCTTGGCACCTTGCCTCACCCGCAGCGAGTCGCACCACACCAGGTTCCCGTCCGCATCGTAGTGGAAGCCCAGCGGCCGACCGGGACCCAGGTAGGCGGCTGCGGGCAGGTCCAGCACCCACTCGCGAGCGAAGACGGCGCCGGGAGCCTGAGGACGGGCGGCGGGGGCGGGCAGGGAGGGGTGTGTGCGCCGCAAAGGCCCACCTTCGCCCGGCATGACCCAGCGGTGCCCGTGTTGCCATTGGGCTAGCTGGGTTTCTATGCGGCAAGTACCCTGAGGTCGGGCGCGCGGCGCCCGGCCTGGCTTGGCTTGCAAGGGAGTCAAGTCTGGCTGGCGCGGTGCTTTGCCGCACATCATCGAGGCAGCGTACGGCGTTCAGTACGGCATGCCGTACCGTGCTCGCGGGCTCAGCCTCATGCATGTAGCCGTATTTGTCCAGCAGGGTGAGGTTGCCTCCAGGGGACACAGCCACCGTCTCTGGCGAGGGGCCGCGGGGAGGGCGCAGGGCGGCGGGCGGGTGGGCTAGGGCATTACGGCCGCAGCCCGGCGGGTCCTGCCGCGGCTGCCGCAGCAGCATTCTCGGGCAGGGGGTGGGGCGCCCGCGACCCGCCGGCGGGCGAGTAGACGCGAGGATTGTCGTCGTCCGCGCCCCCCGCCGTGAGCGCAAGGCAGCGCCCTGTCACAATGTACGGCGCTGCCACTGGCGCGTGTCAGCGCGGACCCCGTAGCGTCGGCGTGCTGTTGCCGAGGAGCGGCGGCACGCGCGCGGGCCCTGTCCCTCCTACGCCGCGATCACAGCTCCACGTGTACGGCGCACTGGGGTGCGCACGCGAGGTTGAGCCCGAGCCCCTCTGCGCACCGGAGCCGTGAATGACTCCGTCGAAGAGGCGGTGCGCCTTGCGGAGGACCTCATTGGGTGCGTACACGCCCTGCACGGGGGCCCAGGGGCGCACGAGGCCGAGGGCCGGGAGAGAGGGGCCGTGGGGAGGAGCTAGGAGGGGCTGGGGAGCAGCGCAGGCGCGCGTTGGCCGTTGGCAGCCCCAGTACGCCACCCTCTAGCACCAAGGGACCCAGCACGCCGTGCCGTGCCGCGGCACGCTACCTTCGCCACGCAGCATCGAGCAGGCCGCTGTGTGGGACTTCCGGGCTGGGGCAACGCATCCGACCTAGCAGGTCGGCAAGGCCGCCGCAAACTCCACAACCCACCTCGAGCGGCGAGGGGTCCAGGTACAGCATCTCCTTCGGGATGTCCACAACCTGCACGGGGCAACACAAACTATCGGCTTACGCAGCAACCAGTGCATATAAGCACCACATCGCTGACAGGTCGGCGCGGCTAGGGAGGAAAGGCCGGCGCGGCTAGGGAGAAAAGGCGGGCGACGCGGGGCCGGCAGGGAAGGCAGGGCAAGCCGCTGCCGCCCGCCGTCCCCGGCGCTGCCAATATGCCTATCGGGGAATGTCGCTGGGCTGGCAATAGTGCACAGTACTGCGCTCACCTTGTGGTACTGGGCTGGGTAGGGCATGGGAGTGTCAACTCGGTCTGCGGGGAAAGTGGGGGAGGCGCGCAAGGCGGGCACCATGGGGTACTATGGCAGTCCAACTGGCAAGGCAAGGGCGCGCGGGCTGGTGCAATCGCGAGCATGCTGCGCTTACTGAGCCACACGATGCCACTGGACACAGCGGCCACAAGGAACGCGAGCCATGTTAGCATGATGGCTCTGATGATAGCTGAAACGAACTACAGGGGTGAGTAGAAGATAGCGGACCAATGGTATTATAGCAATTAATATGCTGACGCCGTGTAGATCGGCTGTGCAACCAGAACTGTCCCTAGGCGAGAATGCGACGTGCAGCTGTCAAGCCGCCGTCGTCTGCCTATTTTGTGATGATGCTAATGATTAAGGTTGTGCCAGATCATTGGGTGATTCCATGTGCAATAGGCAGGTCATTTCGCCAA
The DNA here is from genome assembly GCA_001662425.1 of Chlamydomonas sphaeroides. Classification (NCBI taxonomy): domain Eukaryota; kingdom Viridiplantae; phylum Chlorophyta; class Chlorophyceae; order Chlamydomonadales; family Chlamydomonadaceae; genus Chlamydomonas; species Chlamydomonas sphaeroides. The sequence continues at coordinate 64,185 of BDDC01000120.1, read as the reverse complement.
CCGCTTCCTTGGGCACATACACGTTTCCCCGGCCGGGCCCCCGAGCACCCTAGTCTGGTTCACACACCACCGAGCACAAACGGACCAAAAGCTACGTCATAAATACGCCGACATCTGTTGCTGATCAATTAATAAGCGGCGACGAGAAGGACAGAGTGCCGCAACCGCGCACAAGTCCGCACAGGGAGGTCCTCGACGGTCTGCATCCCCGGCGTACGGATGGGGTTCCATACGTGTTGTTACGCCGTTAAAAAGGAATTGCGGGTCCGCAACGCCCACGCTTCATAGCATCCAGCGTTGGCCATGGATTCGTTCTAGTTGTGCATGTCCACTTGCTGTCTACGATGAGTCAGGCGGTGCCCAGCTACATCACCGTCCTGAGGCCAACGCTTCCTGTCTCGCCGCCTCCATAGCGGCAGCGACTGCCCCTCCCAATCGCGGCCTCACCATGCGAATTCCCAATCGCTGCAGCCGGAGACCCGGCCGCGGTGCGGTGGCCGTGCGCGAAGGGAAGGCCCCGGCGGGTGCGGGTGCCTCGGCCCGGCCCCTGAGCGCCGCCGCCGCTATGCCACATCCCACCAACTCCGTGCCGCAGTGCGTATCAATCTGTACAGTCCGTCGCTGGGCATGAGCTGCAGCCAGGCACGGTGGCATGTGACATGCACCGCACCCCACCGGGCTTCATCATCCCGCGCACTTGCGGGCTCGCGGTGTGCCTGGAAGGGTCCCAACTCAAGCTACCACTCGCGCCGCTCCTCCTCGGTCAGATCATAGTACTTGAGCGCCCGGCACCTCGACTTCCACGTGTCGTACATTTGCCGTACAGTTTCGACCGTGTCGGATACCTGCCGTACCGGCCGGTCCAGCCACCACACGGGGATGGGCTCGTGCGGCCGTGCTTGGTCTTGCAGCACCGGCCCTGCATTCAACTCCATTAGCTCCTTATAAGACGCATCGTACAGCTGGTCGAGGGATGCAGCGGGCTCGGCAGCCTGAGAGAAGCCGGCGGAGGATGCAGGGGCAGGGGGCGGGCGGGCTGGTGAGTTGGCATATCTGGCTGCTACAGGCGGCAACATGGATTACATGAATTCCAGCGCAGGTATTGCTCGTCGTGCCACACCTTGGATAGCTTGATCGTGCTCGCAGCCGTGGGCACGATGTGTAGCGATATGTTCTTGCGCACTACTGTTTCCATGAAGCGTGCGTACTGCGCTGTGCCAGGCACAGCGGCCGCCAGCTCCCGCTCCCGGTGCCGGACCAGGTGGTCCAGCTCGTACGACAGCAGACCCCGGCCGCCGTCCTTGTCACCCCTCCGCGTGTTGATGAGGCAATCTGTCGACAGGGCGAGGATCGCGCGCGTATGCAATGGCACGCTTCCAATGCAATCAACGAAGCTAGCCGCGAGGCGCACGTGGGCCAGGAGCCCTTGCGCGGTGCTATCGCACGGAACCCACATGCACGACGGGAGTCCTGCCACACACGTACCCTCCCACATGAAGCCCGTCCACTCGCAGGTGAGGTTCTGGAGGCCGGGTCCCCAGGGCAGCACGGCCTTTCCAGTCCGGATGTGGCGCCAGGGAGGCGCCAGCGAGGGCAGGGCGGTGCCGTTCGCCCGCTGGGCGCTGGCCTCGGGTGTTAACACCCAGTCCGTGTCGCAGGGCACCGAGGGCCACGCCGCCACCGCGCCCAGCGCCAGCGCGACTTGCGCCAGGCCCTGGGCCGCGGCTATGAAGTCCTGCTTGCCTGATGGGAAGGAAAGAGAGCAGGGGGCACGGAGGGCCGACCTTGCATGCCGGACCTGTGGGCTACAAGCCCCCATTCCAGAAGGCATGGAGGGCCGTCCGGAGCGCACGAAGCTAGGGAGAACCGGGCAACAACCGCGCATGTGAGATCATGAGCAGCTTCCAACACCTTCAGCCCGCCCCCGCTCACTCATGGCCGCCGTGATGACCCCCGGCGCGTAGGCCACCACGCGCCGGATGTCGACTGAAGCGTCCTTCAGTCCGAGCTGCTGCGCCTGACAGTCTTGGTAGCTGGTTATGTAGACCCGTGTGGGGCCGCCGGCCAGCCTGTCAGAAGGGGCACGGCAGCGGTAGTAAGGAGTGGCTATCGGGGCTCGAGGGCCGCAGGCGACTGCCAGAGGCAAGCGTGCATGTGATACAAGCAGCCGGCGCTCGCTCCGAGCGGCCCACCTGGCGGCGAGGCGCCAGTCATAGTGCCCGGCGGTCTGGATGATGGCTTGCTTCTGGAAGTGGCCTTCGAACAGGCTCGCGTGGATGTGCCCCATGGCCTGAGGCGTTTGCGCGGCGCACACGCTCGATGTTTGAAATCCTAGCCAAGCAAAAACAACAACAATAACACCGAGCGCCAAGCGCGTCCAGACGCCGTACTCCGGCAGCCAACACGTGTCTCAAGCGCACCTGAAGCGGCGGCGGGCTGAGGTGTGTGTGCCACATCCCGAACCGGCCGCTGTGCCTCCAGGGCCCCTGCAGCCAGCCCCCGAGGACGCCTTCCCACGCTGCGCGGAGGAAAGGCCACATCCTTGGTGCAACCGCGTACTAAACCAGCGGATTCTACAGGTATGAACGCCTGTTCTCAAGACCGTGACGGTGCCTTAGCAAGCTCAATTGACCGGGTCTTGTGGCTTCACACTTGCAATTGGATGTGAATGCAAAAGCCTCTGGTTTGGTGGCCTTTGCCCTGGCCTCCTGGGATGGGTCCTCGGGGTCGGGCGGCAGCGGCACACCTGCGGAGGTTGTGGAAGAAACACAGGGTAAGGCATGCATGTGGCAGGCCGAGGCTGGGCGGCAGTCGAGCGCCGGTCTGCCAGCGGCGCGCCCCGCACTGCAGCCAACCCGCCACGCGCCTGCTGGCGCCTTGCCCATGCCCGCCTCACCCAGGTCCGTGAATGCCTGCCGGTAGGCGGCCGTCAGCGGCCCGATTGTCTTATTGAAGGGATAGCCGCCCAGCTCTTTCGGCCACTGCCCGCCTGCAGGATGGCATGGGAAGGCTCTGCAGCCGACCAGCGCGCGGCGGTCGTGCGGACGAAACTCAGCGCCCTGATCCGACCATGGGCGGATGGATGGGACCACGGCCGCATGGCACCGCCGTGGCCCCTGCTTGGCTCACCCCAGGCGTGCGGCATGCGCAGAGAGGCCGACACCAGGCGTAGCTTGGTGGCGCTCTGACGTGAGCGGGGGGGCCGGGGGGGCACATGGCATGGGGCCAGCTGGCAATGCGGCGCTGGTGCGTGACGATACGTCCCGGTCTCGTCGGTCCGTTATCACAGGGTCGGCATGCCGGGGTACACTCGCCGCTGATAATCTGCTAGGCCTCCAACCAACGTGCTCTTGCGCTGTCCCCTGCCTTACCAGGCAGTTGAAGGGCTGTGTGTCGGGGAACTCGCACACCGCGGGGCTCAGCTCGGGGCTGACGTCGTGCGCCTGCGTGTGCAGCAAAGAAGGCATAGCTAGGACATCTATTCACCACCACGTGCAGGAGGACTGCGGGGAACCGGTGAACACCCCAATGGCCCCTGCCCGGTGACGTCGGGCCGCTGCCGCAGTGCACGTCGCAGCGCGACGGCGGCCGGCAGCCTAGCGCGCTGCCTCAGCACCGCACCAGCGCCCAGCCACCCATGCTCACCGCTATCGTGAAATTCTGGATGTGTACTTCCGTGTTGTCACTGAAGGCCTGTCGCGACACGAGCGCAAAGTGGCATCGTGTAATGGCGTGAATTGCATGGCAGCCCAGCGGCCGCCCCACTCCGGCTGCTAAACTTCTCTGGCCGGCGCCGCGCCGCCCAGGGGCGAGCAACCCAGCCGGGTGCCAGCCAGCCACGCACCTGCCTGTCCTTCAAGCCCAGCTGGACGAAGTCGGTATCGTCCGGTAGCATGTTTCGAAGCTCTGCGGCAGGCAGCCGCACCCGCTCACACATAGCCGATTGCTTGTCCTGCGGCAACCGCGGCGGCGCCACACGGCGCGGCAGCGCGGAGCCCTTGGGCCCGGTCCGGCCTCGCCCCCCAGCCAGGTAGGGCCTCACCTGGGAACATAGGCCGGCCTCTGAGGCAGCTCCACATGGCCGTGGTCAGCAGCCACTGGTCCTCGTTGGCGCAGCACTTCCCGGGACTGGCAGCTGCGTATGGCGGGGCCAGGAGGCAAGCCGAGGTGCGGCAGCGGCGCCTGAACACCAGCGACGTGGCGCGGTCAACAGATTCGTGGCGTGCTGTTCGCCGTGTGCCAGCAGCGGCAGGCGCGCGGATCGGCCTAGGGTCGCGTGGTGCGGTCCATGCCGCTGCACCGCCGCCGCCGTGCATTCGTTTCGCGCCTTACTTGTTCCTCTGGCTAGGACGCCAACCCGCGCCCCGCCGACCCACCTAGTTTGGGGGAGAGCGCAGCCAACGCGCTCGCGTCCTCCAGCCAGCGCACTGTGGGGTGGCAACACTTGCAAATATGTCACAGTCACGGCAACTGCGTGTACGTGTACGGCACATCCCATGTACGAATCCGCTGCCGTACACACCAGTGCGGTGCCCCATCTCGTACAACATCCAGGCTACGGGTCCGTCCGGGGCTGCGTTCTGCGGAATTCCGGCGGGCAAGGGCAGCTCGCAGCGTCAGCCGAGGCAGGCCTGTATTCCCGCCTAATGTTTGGCCAGCACTTCAATTTGAGGCACTCAGCAGCCGCGATAGGAGCAGCGTACGACCTGTTCTGACCTGGACGTACGAGAAGCCGCCGTTGATAACCGTCGGACTTTCCGCCTGGCTGATCATGTTGTAGCCCGACAGCGGCTGCTGCTTGACCCTCCAGTACCAGTCGTCCAGTACCAGTGTGTCCGCGTCAACCGCCATGACGTTGTAGCCAAGCGCCACGGCGCGGGCTGGGATGGGTAAGGGTGCGGAGGGAGCGGTTTGTTGGGACTCGAGGGGCGGGAGGCGACAGGTGCAGGACGGGGGCACATGCCGACCGCGGGCCACTCGACTGGGTAAGGGGTTGCGTCCACAAGCTAGCTGGGAATGATGATGCGGGGCCCTTCCCACCTGCGGTGAAGTACTTTCGCCACCAGGGGGCTGGGCCATTCCACCTAGCCATGTAGCGGAACCCGGACGCATACTTGTTACCTCTGCAAGGGACGCAACCAAGTACAGTCGTTTGTAATGTCACCGTGTGTCAGGTCGTGGGCTGCATGGCCCATATCCCTCGCAATCAAGGGCTTGCCTTGCCTGCAGTACAGGACACGCGCACCCCTGCCTCACCCACGCGCAGCCCAACCCGGGCCCGCTCACTTCTCATCGTGCAGGGCGTACGTCCCGCAGCTCAGTGGGCCCTGGTGCTGCTGCCATGGACGGAACGCCCGCGACAGCCGTCTGCAGTCGTCGATGTCTTCCATCACCGCCAGCACGTGACCGTAACCCGCATGCCCCCGGAAACGAGTCAACGTTTGCGCAGCGTCCGCCACGCGTGACTCTGCGAACACTATGACCTCCTTCTTCCATGCCGTGGCCTCCAAAGCCTCCTTAAGCTGCGCAGCTGTGTCGAGCTGACCGATGAAGCCTTTTGTCACGCCGGCCGAGCAGTACGCGCCGTCTCCGCGACGACGACACGCTTGTGTTTGATGATTGGAAGTAGCAGCGGCGGACGCCAATAGGGTCAAAACGATAGGTGTAGCGGCTGTGAAGCAGCGGCGACGGGACGACAATGTCTGGACACGCGGCATGAGACATACTTTAACACGTGAAGTGGTAAGCATATACCTCTATAATTTTTGCCGCGAGGGTGCGCTAAAACCACATGCCCGTGCCCCCCCCCCATCATCGACGACCCCCTGTTGTCATCTCTCCTGCTCCCATGCGTCAGCCACCTGATCGCCCATCAGAGTGAGCCTGACCTCAGCTGCGCTCATCACAGCTTTTGCTTTACCTATGGCCGGATCGATGCTTACCACGCCCTATCACGCTCACGCTACCGACCACGAGTTCATTGGTGTCCCAGTCCCTCCGTCCACTTCTGATATTGCGTGCTCCAGCCAACGCGCTGGCCGTCTCGGTGCCACTCGGCCTCCCCTGCTGCCCAGGGCCTGTGCTGACAAGGTGTCCCCATCCGGAATGGGGAAAAGGGCGTAGCCCCCACCCAGCCCTTCATACGCCTGCCGGCCGCCCCCACCAATGTGGTCTACTTCAGTTTTAGGAGTTGGAACCTGTCCCAGCTGCGCATGGGTGCATGGCTCGCCCCCAAAAGAGGCCACCCAGACCAGACGCACGCCGTCGATCATTATGCGGTTGTACCCGGGACGATGTCAGGGGTCTCGGGCACACCGACATCCGTGCCCCTACCCCACGGGCCCGACCTAGCCGCCCGATATGCCTCAACGGCAGGAATGCACATACCAACACACGCCGCTGCTGCTGCCGCTCTAGCTGTGTCGCGGCCGCTTGCGGCGGCCGCTACCACCCCCTCCGCCTCACCGCCCGGCCCATCACCGCCCGGCCCATCGCCGCCGCCAATTGTAGCCCCATCAATCCGGATGGGAAATGGGCTGTAGGCCCCACCCCGTCCTTCGTGTCGCTGGGGCCCCACGGCCGCCCCCGCCAATCGGGCTAATGCAGATTAAGGCGTTGAAGGCCGACCAAAATCAGTCAAAGTGCCGTACCGGGCACGCTTGTGTACAAAGGATTGGCTGGCACCGCGCACCCTGGCCTTGCGCTAGCACAAGCCTACAGCCGCTATTGCAACAGCCGCCGCCCAGCCAGCCAGGCACGGCCAGGCGCGGCACGGAGACAGGGCCCGCCCTCGCGGCGCAAACCCAGCCCCCAACACCGCTACGCTTCTGCTTGGCGCCGCCAGCTTGAACTGAGCTCGTCGGCCGCTTGCCGCGGCTGCCGCCCCGCCCCTGCCGCTGCCGCTCCGCCCTGGCCCGGAGGTGCGTAGCGGCGGCGTCGCTGCCAGCGGAAGTGCAGCCTCGGCCGCCAGCCTTCAGAGCTAGCCCTAGCGGCCGCGCTCACTCGCCCCCTGGCACGAGGCTGGGGCTTGAAACCCCATTCCGCTATCGGGCATGGGAAATCGAATGTAGGGGCGAAGGGATCGGAGCGTTAGCCCCTGCTAATTCGGAGGAAGGCGGGCACGGAGGGAGGCGGGCACGGAGGGAGGCGGGCACGGAGGGAGGCGGACAGGCGTGCGCAGCGGCGGGTGGCGGACTGGCGGTGGGGTCGGCTCCCTGCCGGCAGGCACGCCTGCCTGCGAGCCCCGCCCCCAGGTAGCCACCGGCCCGAATGGGGATGCCCCACTGGGCCCCGCAGCAGCGCAGCCGCCTTGGCGCCGGCATCACTGCCACCTTGTTTCTGTAGAGCAAGCTAGCATGAATGGGATGTCATCATAGCCTCCAGCCACCGCTGTGGGTCACTGCCGCTGCGCGCCCGGGGTATGCAGATCTGCTCCCCCCACACGTTGCTACCGTTGCGGCGCTGACTTTGCCGGCTACAGCTTTGTTCTACAGAACTGGCGCTGACGTCGACGACGAGTCTGTCCAAGACCGCTGCCCTTGCAGGCCGGTACTGCTCATGTGCAACCCACAACGTGCCGCGTCTGGCATGGGTCAGACATCAACCCAGCACTTCGCTCGTACATGGGTGGCCCCCAGCGCCAAAGGTCAAACCCCGCGTACCCTCCCCGGCACAAGCATCCAGCCCCTTTGCCGTGCCCGCCATCCATGCATGCGGCCGCTTGCGGACGCCCCCGTGCACAAGTACTCTCATGCATCTAATGGTGCTCAACCCAAACCTTCGTGCAGGGCGCACGCGAGCGCACACCGGCGAGTGTGGGCAGCGAGCGGGGCTGGGCCGAGACAGCGCGCGAGGGCGCTGCTGCCGGCGATCGGCCCTCCCACGGTCGGCGCCTCACTTGGGCCGGACATGAGCCTTCTGTCCGCTGCCCGCTGCACGTCCTACCTGGCTGCGAGGCCGCACGCCTTGCCACAGGCGGCAGCTCGGCCGTGGCAGCGGCCGTCCGCTTCATGGACACATGCACCTGTGCCCTGGCCTCAGTCAAGGGCGGCCACGTGACATGTATCCAGCCCACTGCTGGGCGGCCGGGGGTTGCGCCCTTTCGGTGCAACCACCTCCGGACCGGCATCCGCGCAAACGGTTGGCAACCAGGACGTCAGGCGGGCTGGGCCGCGAAGCCGCGACACCTCTCCTTCCACGTTTGCCACACGGCCATGGGCCTTTCCTCCATGTCGGACACCTGCCGTACCGGCCGGTCCAGCCACCACACGGGGATGGGCTCTTGCGCCGGGCCCCTGTCCTGCAGCACAGCCTCCGCGTTCAGCTCCAGAAGCTCCCTGTACGACACGTCGTACAGCTCTTTGCCGCCTGCCGCAATAGGTCTCGAGGCGGGGCCGGACTGCAGGGGGACATGGGCACGTGCGGCGCAGCAGGGGTCGGGCGAGCAATGCGGTAACCAAACACGGCTTGCCCATGACATACGGGAAGGTACTGGCAGCCCCTGCCAACGCGTCCGGCAGCACGTGCCCGACCCCCCGACGCATGCTGGCTCTCGGATCAAGATCCGAGCTCCAGCTGGCTTCCCGCGCCCGAACCATCCCACCTTTGCAAGTCTGAGCGTGGTTGCAGCCGTGGGCGCCAACCGCTTGGGCTGGCTACCGGGACCCGCTCCCGCGGCCAGCCGGGAGTGGTGGGCGCTGCCAGGCACCGCCGCCGCCAGCTCCCGCTCCCGGTGCCGGATCAAGTGATCCAGCTCGAACGCAAGCAGACCCCGGCCGCCGTTCTTTCCGTGCTCGCCGCTGTTCATCAGACAGCCTGCGTGCCACGTCCGTCGCAGCAGCAGCAGCACACATGCCAGCTGCCTGTGATATCCTCCAAGCCGATGCCGCATCGCGACGATATCTTGCACAACCTGCATGCCGGCACGGTGTACCAAGCCCATCCTATGCACACAGCGTGCGCCCTTGCAGCCCCAATCGCACAGTGCCCTGCCGCTCACCCGCCCACGTCAGGTCCGCCCACTCGCACTTGAGCTCCTCGCGCGAGTCGCCCCAGGGCACCACGGTTCGCTCCGTGTCCAGGTGGTGCCAGGGGAAGACGGGCGGAGGGGCGTGGCCCACGCGCCTGGCGGCCGCGGCCAGCCACGTCAGCACCTGTGCGCAGCAGGCAGCAAGCCGGCACATGGCAGGCACGGAGATGACCTAGCCTCGGGCCCTCAACTCATAAGCGGGGCATCCCATGCGATCGGGTCCTGTTAATGCACACGAGCTTTAGGGGCTAGCGCGTCCTTGCGCAGCTTCAGGCGGTGCGGGATGCGCAGCGGGTCAAAAATGCTGGACACGCTAGGTTCCACGCCGTGTCGCGACGAGGGCTAGCCGCACCCGGCGATGGACCCAAAATTCCGAGCTGCGGAACGGAAACCCAGGCGGCACTCGGGCGGCAACGGCCCTAGGTCCACTGCAACTGGTACCCCACGCACCCAGTCCGCGTCGCAGGGCGCGGGCGGCCACGCT
>BDDC01000120.1:34459-54663 GCA_001662425.1 Chlamydomonas sphaeroides | reverse complement strand
GCCAAGGCGACCTGCGCCAGGCCCCTCACGGCGGCCTGGAAGTCCTCCTTGCCTGTTGGGAAGAAGCCAACGACGGCACCGCATCTCAACACGTCACATGGCATGTGCATGTGCATAGTAGATCTGCCTGCCCGCCGCGATCATGGGGCCAGGCGGTGGGCGCGCGAGGATCGCTCCAGGAGCTGGGCCTGGGCTCGCGCCGCAGTGGCAAAGTAGTGCAGGGAGAGGGCAACACGACGAGCTAGGAGGTCGGGCACCCCCACTCACTCATGGCCGCCGTGATGACCTCCGGCGCGTAGGCCACCACGCGCCGGATGTCGACGGCCTTCTCTTGCTGCCCCAGCAGCAGCGCGTGCCAATTGGGCCAGTTGGCAAAGTAGACCCGGGTGGCGCTCCCGGACAGCCTGGCAGCCGAGTGGGGCAGCAGAGCCGGGCCACGGCCATGAGCTACAGTGCACGCATCTTTGGCAGGAGGACGCCCTGGCCTGATGCACGCGCAGGCGGCACTGCCAGGTCGCACCTGGCCGCGATGCGCCAGTCGTGGTGTCCCGAGGTAGCCAGGATGACTTGCTTGTGAAAGTCCCCGGGAAACTGGGCCCCATGGACGTGTCCCAGGGCCTACAGGAGGTCAAGCGGCGGCGGCGCGGGTCGGTGAGAGGGGCGCCGCGAGCGGGTCAACCAACGCAGGCGCTGCGCTGGGCGGCGAGCTGAGGCCGCCAGGCCAGCCGACGCACTCCTTTCACGCTGCAGACCCGACCGGAATGTTCAGAGCGTGACGCTGGAGCCCCAATTCCGAGCCTCCATGCGCCTACTGAGCTGCTCTGGGAGCATGTCTGCCGGCGCCACAGCCAGGTAGGACCACACTTGCGTGGTTCAGGACCGGCCCAGCCCGGACCACGCCCCGCCGATACCGGCAGGGGAGCTAGCTGGGAGACCTAGAGCCCTGAACGCCAGAGCGCCCAACCGCCCACCCGCCCACATGCTGACGGACGGTGTGCCGGGCCAGAGTCAATGCGTCCGCACAACCGCGGCGCCCTAGCCCCAGCCGCACCTGGACCGGAGGCGGCGCCAGGTGTGTGTGCCAGAACCCGAACCGGCCGCCATACTGCCAATTGGTCTGAGCCCAACCGCCCAGGGAGCGGCTCGGCGACGCGCCGATGGGTGCCGTTGCTGCGAGTAGGGGCAACAGTGCCGCGGGAGGCGACGGGGCGGCGGGCGTTGAGACCTGCGTGGGGCTGGTATCGTCGTGGGGGCACTCGGCTACCAAGACAGTACTTGAATTGCTGTGATGTCGCAGTACGGTGCCGCGAGCCGTCAGCAGGGCCCAGGGGGACAGGGTCGGCGCCAGCCTGGCCCCAGGATTGTTGCGCATATGCTACTGCCGGCTCACGTACGGCAGTGAAGCCGAATGTCTCGTTCTTGGTGGCTCGGGCGCGGGCCTCCTGAGAGGGTTCCTCGGGGTCGGGTGGAAGCGGCACGCCTCCGGGGCGGAGAAGGCAGAAGAAGGCAGGCGTGAGCTGGGAGCAGCAAGCTAGGCAGGCGCCTGCCCTGCCGTGCCATCATCCCTGGCGAGCAACAACGGTTGGGCAGTGGCCACCGCCTCACCCAGGTCCTTGAACGCCTGCCGGTAGGCCGCTGTGAAGGGCCCTATGGTGCGGTTGAAGGGATAGCCGCCCGTCTCGGGGGACCAGTGCGCGCCTGAAGGGGCAAGGTCCGCAGAGGTGCCGCAGAGGCAGGCGTGGCGGCAGGAGAGATGTCGTTGCACGTCAGCAGCCGCGCGGCCGAGCATGCAGTGCGATGCGATTGGGGTACGGCCCGGGGTTTGAGCCCGGCGCGCCCTGCGGTGCACCGCGGCCCGACGACCGAGTCCAACGCGTTTCAGTGCGCGGGGTGGCACAGCACTTCGTGGCCCACAGCACACTCGCCACGTGTGTGTTCCCCGCCGGCCCCAGCCCGGCGCACCCGGGTGCGGCATCGTCAGGGTCGCCGTCCGGATGGAGACCTGCGGCCAGGGTTGCCCACGCATCATCAGCAACGCACCCAACTGCACCTCGCACTGGTGCGGCCTGTGCCAGGTGCCGGCGGAACCATGCGGTGCTCCCGCCCTAGACAAGACGCATGTTGAGGTAGCGCCTGACGCGGCCGCCCCACCTGCGATGCGCCCTCGGTCGAGCAGTTCCAGGGGCCCTCGCTGCGGCGGCAGGGGGCAGCGGGCAGCGGGCAGGGGCAAGAGTCGCGCGGCGCCAGCTGGCTCACTGGGCTCACTGGGCTCACTGGGCTCACTGGGCTCATTGGGCTACCTGGGCTACCTGGGCAGCTGCCGGGCAGGCGTGCGCGTGGGCGTTGCAGGATCATGTCGGGCACGGCCGCTGGCAGGATGATGCCCGCGCAAGATTGCGCGCAAGGTGCGGGCCGCCAAACCCAAGGCCCCACACCACTCACAGGTACTCGCACACGAAGGGGGACAGCTGCGTGCTGACGTTGTGGACCTGGCGGCCGGCCGGGTTGGGACGAGGTGAGCGGCAGGCACGCAGCAAGCGGGCGAGTCGGGGCGCGGAGGGACCAGGCCGCGGCGCACAGGACAGTCGCAGGAATGCCTTCGACCAGTCAGGCTCAGCAGTGCCACTGAACCAAGCTGGCGTTGATTGCTGCTGCTGCCGCCGCTGCTACCGAACCCCGTGCGCTGCGGCGGAGATCATGCATCAAGCAGCCTAGCGCCATCGGCACGGCCCGGGACGCGATGTACCCATTACCTTGTCCGTCATGTGCACGCCGAAGACGGGCCTGGTCGCTGCGTCGAACGACTGCGGCAAGTGCAGATCCATAGGCGTAGCGTGCTGGACCTTAGCACTGGCCGGTTCGTGTGAGCCTGTCCAGCAACACAGCTGCGACCCGCACCCACCCCAACTTACCGCCTCCGTGTGATGCAGCTTCTTGAAAGCCTCGGCGTCCGCCCGATAGAAATAGAGCACGTCTGCGGCCGTGAAGGACGGCCACAGCACGCGTTATGCAAGTCCCGTCATGTATGCCGGGCGCGTTGAACATGCGACGCCCCAGGCCCGCGCGGACCGGCCTCTCCCTCACGCCAAGGCCGGGCGCATGCTGTCGTCCTCCCTTCCCAGCAGCAGCCGCATGCGCCCCAATGCGCCCGCCAGCAGCTTCGTGGCTGTCTGGTGGGTGCGATACCGGTACGACAAGGCCCCCACGGAATGGCAGCACCTGGCGGGCAACCGCCGCACCACAGGACGCACCCCGCCCCCTCCCAACGCCAGCACAGGTGGCCGCCCACCTCTGAACTGCATGTGGCCCAGCATGCAGGCGTAGAGCAGGTTGGTGAGCATCATCTGGTCGTCGTTGGAGGACAGCCGACAGGCGGGGCACTCGGCTGCGGGGAGGAGGGGGGGCAGGGCATGCGGTATGTTCAGGGCCGGTCAGGTCAGGTCCGGTCTGGTCAGGCCAGGTCAGATCATGTCAGGTCATGTCAGGTCATGTCATGTCAAGTTTAGGTCAGGTCAGGTCAACACGGCTCTGGCGCCCCCGACGCTAGCGTGGCCGCTGGCAGATGGGGCTAGCCCGAAAGGCGAGGGTCTGTGCCCACCGAACTTGGCGCTGGCACTCTCCAGGGCGCTGGAGTCCTCGGACCAGCGGACTGCGCAGCGCGGGACCAGGCGGGGGTGGGGCGCCTAGCGTGGCGTAGGCAGCATTCTTGCAGGCACAGTGCATAAGGCATAAGGCACAGCGCATACGGCATGCGTGACGGAAGGCGGGACTGTGTACGGCGGCACACAGTCAGCAACATGGGCACATATGCACGGAATCTAGTCGTACGCACCAATGCGGTGGAGCATCTCGTAAAGAATCCAGGCTACGGGCCCCTCTGGCGACGCATTCTGCGGGCGCACGGTCGGGTTGCCGCGGGCCATGCGACCTGGTGTGGACTAACAGCCTGCCGCTGAGCGTGACGTGCCCCGCCACTCGGCGCTGTCCGTCCCGCAGCCAAAGGCCGCTGGGCGACAGCGGGCGGCTTCCAGGCTCCTGGCCCCGGGCCAGGTCACACCGCACGGCGGCGGCCTGATCGGGACCAGCTGCCGAGCGCTGCACGGCGCCCGCAGGCTGCATGGGGCCATCCGCACCCCTGCGACTGCGTATCGAACATGGCGCGTACAGGCCCCTTGGGCGGGGCGGTCGCGCTGCGACCCGCAACGACGCGCGCGGAGTGCACACCTAGACACATGGAAAGTTACCCGCGGAGGCGCAGATGCCGCATCGATACCCACCCTGCCCAACCCTATGACCCTACATCCATCAATGCACCTAAGAACGCACCTGGAAATACGAAAAGCCGCCGTTGACGTCAATCCCGTGCTCTGCGGCGGAAGGAGCCGGTCGAGGTCAGGTGGGAGTCCGACCAGCGGGCCCTGGGGTGGACGCCCTGGGGTGACGGTTCACGGCACGTTCAGTGCAGGGCACGTGCCTGGCGCATGGCGCTACCTGTCTGGCTGAGCATGTTGTAGCCCGACAGTGGCGGCTGCTTGACCCTCCAGTACCAGTCGTCCAGGACCAGTGTGTCCGCATCAACCGCCATGACGTTGTAGCCAAGCGCCACGGCGCGGGCTGGGATGGGGAGGGTACGGTACGGTGGGGCCCGTCAGGGCACAGGGCAGGACGCAGCTCGGGTACGTGGGAGGGGAGCAGCGCAGGGCGGCGTCACGTGCTCCACCGCCGCGGAGTGGATGGAGGTGGGCAGCGGGAGGGGCCGCGGGCCCGTGATGTCTTTACGAATGGGGTGGTGACCCCACCCGCCCACCCGCCAACCCACCGGCGGTGAACCATTTCCGCCACCAGGCGGTAAGGCCGTTGCCGCGCGCCAAGTAGCGGAACATGGCTACGTACTGCTTGCCGCTGTGAGGGAGTTGTGCACACCACATCGTGAGGCGTAGTGCCAGGGCTTGCTGGCGCCTGAGGCCATGCCTGCAGCGGCTGCGTCCCGCTTACGTTTCATCGTTCGTGGCATATGACCCGCAGCTCAGCGGGCCTTGCTCGTGCTGCCACGGGCGGAACGCCCGCGACAGGCGGTGGCAGTCATGGCCTTGCTCCATGACCGCCAGCACATGGCCATAACCCGCATGCCCCCGCAAACGTGCCAGCGTCTGGCCAGCGTCAGAGACGCGAGTATCTGAGAAGACGACGACCTCCTTTTTCCAGGCTGTGGCTTCTAACGCCTCCTTGAGCTGCACAGCTGTGTCCAGTGGGCCGATGTAGCCTTTCGTCAAGCCCGCCGAGCAGTAGGCGCCGTCACCATTTAGTCTACATGCGCGGACTTTCAAGGAAGCATGCGCTGGTGAACTTGTTGTGACGGCAATGAGGCTTGCGAGCACGGTCGCTATTGCCGGCAATAGCATATTGAGACTTCAGCTGAGTTTCATACATGCAACAGCAATTAGAGCGTTGGTACATCGGAAATGTTGAAAAAGCTGCAAGTCGTTTTACACAAGTGCACCCCTGGTACATGTTGATCTTTCAAGTGGCTGTGCTTATGATTGCATGAGACAGCGCTTGGCGGTGCCTGCTAAGTCTTCGGCACGCCACCGCCTCAACCGCCATCAACCGCCGCAGTGCTTCGTACTCCGCTATAATTGGCTCGACCCTGGGCTCGCGTGCGCCTTGTTGACGGCCTGCCAAGCCAGAACAGGCCCACTGCTGCTAACGCGTACGTGGGAAGTGTGGCAGACACCAGGGCGTGCACCAGGCAGGCACAGTTCCCCACAGTGTCTCGCCTGCAAAAATGGCCATGCACCCACGGGAAAACCAGGGGACATTCCTGGAGTCTCATTGCGGCGACCAAGCAACCTGGCTCCAGGCGCCCCCGCTTCCACTCTTCCTTCCACGGAAGCTCACACCAGGCATGCAGGCCCATCCGCTACGCATGCAAGCCCTTGGTCAGGTACACACGCCCACCAGACTAAGCGAAAGTACACACCGCGCACCGATGCCGATACCAGTACGAGTACGCACCACCGAGAGCTTCGTGGGTTCACACATTCCCGCGCTCTCTCGCGCCAGGGGGCGCGTCATGCGACTGATGCGTCAATGCAAGTAACTTCATTCGTTTGCCGTTGGACATGTGAAGCCCACCACCAGTCGGCCGTGAGGCGTCGGCGCTGGCCCGCCTGCCCCAGCTACCACTCCCCCCGATC
Source organism: Chlamydomonas sphaeroides (assembly GCA_001662425.1). Taxonomy (NCBI): domain Eukaryota; kingdom Viridiplantae; phylum Chlorophyta; class Chlorophyceae; order Chlamydomonadales; family Chlamydomonadaceae; genus Chlamydomonas; species Chlamydomonas sphaeroides. Next base: position 48,466 of record BDDC01000120.1, on the reverse strand, counting down.
CCGCTCCGGTATATCAAAGTATTTGAGGCCGCGACACCTCGACTTCCACGTTTCGTACACCTGCCGTACAGGTTCCGCCATGTCGGACAGCTGCCGTACCGGCCGGTCCAGCCACCACACGGGGATGGGCTCGTGCGCCTGCCCGTCCTGTATCACCGCCTCCGCATTCAGCTCCACCAGCTCCCTGTACGACACGTCGTGCAGCTGGCCGGGGGCGGTCACGGGCTGCGAGGCGGGGCCGGCCTGCAACAAAGAACGGTACAATAGTGGGCCAGCGAAGCTCAACGTTGCCAAGGGCCATGCAACCTCACGCTACATCCCTTCCCCCTTAGTTGACTCCGCCCAGCACCCCGTGCCCCTCGCACCTGCCGTGCCTCTGCTCTGGCCCCTACCCAGCGCAGCACCACTGTGTGCCTCCGCCCCTTCCCGGCCGGACCATCGCACCTTGGCCAGCCGCACCACCCGGCGCGGCTCCACCTGCCACACGCTGCCGCCCCCCCCTCCGCCTCCGCCTCCGCCTGCCCCACCGCCCGCCTCGTGGCGGCTCCTGGCCAGCAGGTGGTGCAGCTCGATGGACAGCATTCCGCGGCCGCTGGCGCCAGGGCGGGTGTCCCAGTGGTCGCGGTCCATTAGGCAGTCTGGCGGGGGCGGAGAGGCGCGGGAAGCCCACGGGGCTGCTGTTGCTAGCACACCAGCGTTGCAATGTGACGCGGCGTTGGTAGCTGCAATCCCGGGGAAGGGACTGGGCCTGTTCGGACCCGCAACTGGTTGTCCCGACCCGACCCAACCCACATTCGCTCCAGTCCCATTAGCCAGTTCTCGTCCAGATCCGACGCACATGCAACCAACCGGACCCGATACCCACATCCACAGCGGGCCCCGCGCGGCGGCGATGACCCACCAGCACGCCCAACAAGCCAGCCCCCGCGCCGCTGCACGTGGGCCCCTTGAAGCCAGCCCCCGAGCCGCCGCTCGTGCAGCCCCCTGCCCTGCCCCTCCCCCACGTAGCCGCATGTGTGCTGCCCCCATCCACAGCCGCGCGCACACCTGGCCCCTCCCCTCCCCAGGCGCTCACAGCCCCAGCCACAGCCCCGACCCGGCCGCCCACCTGCCCACGTGAGTCCGGGCCACATGCAGCGCAGCGACTCCAAGCTGTCGCCCCACGGCAGCACAGCAAACTGGGTGCGCAGGTGGGCCCAGGGCACGGCGTGCCGCTGGGGAGCGGCGGCGGACGGCTCGGCGCGGGCCTGCGGGCCGCACAGGGCGGCACAGGGCCGAGGCCGGCGGCGCAAGGGTGGCGGAAGGGGTTGAGGGGGCGCTGGCGGAGGTCGGAGTGCCGCGGCGGCTGATGCCGTGTTGGAGCGCGCGTGAGGTGGCGGGGGCTGAGCGCGCGAGCGCGCGGTGGGGTGGGCGGGGGCCGACGCACCCAGTCCGTGTCGCAGGGCACGTCGGGCCACGCCGCCACCGCCCCCAGCGCGAGCGCGACCTGCGCCAGGCCCTGGGCTGCGGTCACATAATCCTGCTTGCCTGAGAGGAGGGCGGAGGGCGTCGAGGGCGGCGGTGGGCGCGGATGAGGCACGGGCCGCAGGGCCCCGGGCTGTGACGGTGCAGTGCGGCGCTGCTCCCTGCATCCCTAGCCAGCCCCAGCCACCAGCCCCCGCTCACTCATGGCCGCCGTGATGACTCCCGGCGCGTAGGACACCACGCGCCGGATGTCCCGCCTCGCGCCCTGGGCTGCTCGCATGTCGTGCTCCGAAGCGTGGTTGGCGTAGAAGACGTGCCAGGGGTCCCCCGCCAGCCTGAGCGGACGGGTGGACGGCACAGCGTAATCCATTGGGTAGGACCAGGGCCAAGGACAACGGCCCCGCAAGGGCCCGGCAACCGGCACAGCAGGACGGTCGACCAGGCAGCCACCGAAGCCACCCAGTGGTAGCCGCGCCAAGGACCGCAGCGGCCGGGCACAGCCCCGAGCGGCCGCTCGGCTCAGCGACACTTTTGCGCGCACCCGCCGCCCGGGTGGGGCCGCATGGGGCGGTGACAGGACGTTGTCCAGGCCGCCAGCAGTACAGCCCCCCGTCCCACATCGGCTCTGCGCCCGCGGCGCTCGGGCCAACACCGCCCGGGACGTGGTGCTGCCAGCGGTCGCTGCGCAGCGGGCGCACCGGCCTGCCAGGTGCCATGCAGCCGCCAACAGGCGTCCACGCCTGTCTGCAGCGCTGCCCGGGGCTAGGCAGCGGTGGCTGCCGCGCAGCCCCACCTGGACGCGAGGCGCCAGTCGTGGTGCTCCGTCAGCTGGAAGATGATCTGCTTCTGGAAGTCGCCTGGGAAGAGGCCCGCGTGGATGTGGCCTATGGTCTGCAGGGCGCGCGATGGGTCGGGGCGCGACGGCAGCGGCAGCAAGCGCATAGAGAGTGGCGCAGCGCGGGCAACGGCACCGCGTCTGGTGCCCGAGATGACGACCGCAAGGATGCGTGACAGCATGCGTTTTGGGCGCGCAGACCCCGGGCGGAAGTGCGAGTACGCCTACACGCCGCAGTGGCGGGATCTCGAAAATAGGGCCCGTGCCTCGCGGCCCCGTGCAGTCCATCGTCGGCGGCCCGCGGGGCCTAACGCGCAGCGCCCTGCTCACCGGGACGGCTGGAGGATGCAGGTGGGTGTGCCAGTACCCGAAGCGGCCGGTGATGTACCTGCGACACCAGGCAGGACCAAGCCCCTTCAGTGATGCTGCTGTGGGTCTCCATGAAGCTTTCATGCCGTCCATTCGTATCGTGTCATTCCCCGGGCCTCCCAGCGGCGGCGCACGTGGCGTCCAATGGCGCCACGGGCTGGCCCATTGCACCACACGCAGGTGATGCGCGGCCACCTATGTCGCACCGCCATGCTCCTCAAACGCCCATGGGTTTATCACATAAAACATGCCGCGACGCAGGCCTGCTGTCACGACGCGCCAGTTGTGCGCCCGCGCCCGCCGTACCCACCAAGGCGACTCGATCCAGTGCCCAAGGTCCTCGTCCTCATGCTCTGAAGGGCGGGGTCAGGACCAGGCCTTACCCCACGTGATCAACATGCATCGCAATCACGTCTAAACGAAGAAAACGCAAACGGCAGTGTCATCCTCAGCGGTTTGGCAGCGCGGCGGGAGCCCCAGCAGCCAGATCCGCCGGGCACGGTAGTTAGGGAGTCGTTTCCGCACAACACAAGAGGGGTCGTGCAGGGCGTGCCACCACAACCGCGGGCGCCGGCTGAGCCTGAGCGGAGGATGCGGTCCCTGGTCCGAACACACAATGCGCGGCGCGTACCAAAGGGTACAGCACCCAGCCATCGGGCGGTTATTGAGGGGTGCGTGCAGAAGGCCCGCCCGGCGATGGGGGCCAAGGGGGAGGAGCGGCGCCGGGCTGGCGCTACCTCCCTCGGCCGGGCGCAGAGCAGACGGGGTGCAGACTCACCCAAGCCTACGAGGCCAAAGGTCTCGGGCTTGATGGCCCGCGCCCGCGCCTCCTGGGCCGGGTCCTCGGGGTCGGGCGGCAGCGGCACGCCTGCGGGGCGCCACGCGGACGGAGGGAGAGAGAGATGGGAGCAGCAGCGCGAGGGAAGCGGACCGAGCAAGCCAGGGCAAACGAAACAAGCCAGCAACAGAGCCATGTGTTGGCATCGCCCGCCCGGCAGCGGTCAACTCCTCACCCAGGTCTTTGAACGCCTGGCGGAAGGCCGTTGTGAAGGGGCCGATGTTGCGGTTGAACGGATAGCCGCCCGTGTTTGGAGGCCACTTACCACCTGAAGGGCGTATGGGGCGCGCACTCAGCAGCAAGCCGCAAAGAGCTACCCAGCGCCGCATGCCCTGCTCGCATGCGCTGGCATGTGCGATGAGCCAGCTCGGTGAGGCCAGTGCCCAAAAGTGCCACCCACCGCTGCCGGGCGATCAAAACCAAAGGCGAACACCACTGCGTGTGCAGCACGGCGCCGCCCTAGACGCTCGGGCCGCGCGCGCCCCATGCCGCCATCTGGCGCTTACCCGAGTTCGGCATGCGCAGGTTGGCAGTGCGGATGGTGACGGACGGCGCGGGCGGGGTGCAGTTGCGGCCGTGTGTGATGTTTTTGCACACCGAGGCAGCCAGCTCGCCAGTCAGGGCGTGCACCTGCGGGCAGCCACGGAACCGCGGCAGCCGTACAGGACGCCATATAATGCAGATTCAGAAGTAGAAATGCTTACGACACGTGCAGGGCCCGCGTCGTTCCATTAAAGAGAGCAGGCCGTGTGTGGGACAGAGTCCGCACGCCCACCATCAATGATGCAGCAAATGCGAGCCGGCAGCCCAAGGTGCGCGCCAGCTACGCCGCGTCCCCTAGCGCTCACGCCCGTCGTCCATGCCTGGCTGTGCGTCCTGCGAGGGAGGACCCGCCAAGCGCCCAGCCGGGCCCCAAGGGCCTCACCACGTCAGAGAACTCGCGCTTCAAGCGGGGCATGTTGAAGTTCTGGTACGTCTGCAGGCCGAGGCGGGGTCACAGGCCGGGTGACACACGGTGCGCTGCGCAGCCGGCCTGCGGCGGCTGAGCCCGCCGGCACCGCGCTACGGGCTCGGCCGCAACCCCGTGCGCGTCGTGCGCCACCGGCACTGCGCGGCAAGCGCCAAGCCTGCCCAGCCCCACAGCCCAAGAGCCCGCAACGGGTCCGGCGCAGGCGGGCGCCTCGGCGCCGGCCCCCGAGGCCCCAGCCGGGCGCCACGAAGGGCGCATCCCTTGTCGAGAGCTACACACGGCGCCGCGCCACGCTCCCGCAAGAGCACACGCGGACCCCGCCCGCGGCCGCAGCACGCACCGCCCTGGACACGCCGCCCAGGTGCTCCAGGAACGGCGCGTCCGTCTGCGGGTCCGAGTGGCAGGAACGGCCGCGGCGTGTGACGCAGCAGCCGAGGAACAGCAAGCGCGGCGCAGCGCAGGCCCTAGCAGTAGAGCACGTGCGCACCCTGGCAGTAGAGCACGTGCGCACCCTGGCCGCGACTACAGGGGGCCCCAGTCACACGGCATGCCACGACGGAGGCGGGGCCGCAGCAGGGGCCGTACGGTGTGGCGCACGTACGGCGTGTACGACATGTACGGCAGAGCAGGTGCCGCGGTGTCCGACGCCGCACCGAGAGCATCATGAAGAGGTTGGGGAAGCGCGGCTGGCCGAAGACGCAGCTCCACATCGTGTCTGCAGCCGGCAGCAGCATGGCGATTGGGGAGGCGCGCGGCTGGGACTTGAGGGTGAGGCGCGGTCCTCTAACCCAACTCCTTACCCCAAAAGACCCTGAAATCCTCAACCCTGAAAACAGTATGGTTGTATGCAAGCACAGTAAGGGGCGGCCTTCCCGATGGTCGGCAGCCCTGGCGACAACCGCAGCGCCCCGTCAGGCCACGCCCCGCGTGTGCCCGGTGCCAGGTGCCCGCATACCCGCGCTGCTGCCGAAGCGCTGCCTGTATGCGCATAATGGGCATCGCTAAGGTAGTGCTGACTGCACGATACAGTGTTGATCCCGCGTCCCGCACCTGTCAGCATCTGCTGGTCGTCGATGCCCCCAACCACAGGCGCTGCGCGGGGCGACGCACCAGGGCCGCAGTGGGTGCCAGGGCAAGCCGCCAAAAGCGCGGCGCGGGCATGTGCGACGGGCGGGGCGCGGCACCCCGCCCGAGCGCGGCTGGGGGCACCGCCCAGCCAGGGATTTCTCAGCCGGTGTTGCCGTCCAACCGTACCATACGGGATGTGGGGCCAGCCGGGCGACCAGCACGCATGGACGCACCGTCGTTAGGCGACCATGAGCTGAGCACGCTGGTGTCCTCCGACCAGCGGACTGCGGCGGAGCGGAAAAAGGCCCATGCAGGGGCCGGGCCAGCGTGAGGCTCGCTTGGCGCTGATTCCCGCGGGGTCCCGGCCAGTGCCGCTGCCGCTAGCCACCGTGCTGCCCGGCTGCCGCCGGGCGCACGCGCCGCCATGCGCCGTGCCCAGCACCGCCCAGCCCGGAAGGACAACGCCCGTCGTGGAGCTGCCGCGCCGCGGCTAAGCCATAACCGGCGGGGCGATACAGGCAGGTCTGGGCGGACCCCAGACGGCCGAGAGGCCAGCTGGTAGAAGTGAGGTGGCCCGGGCGCAGGGCCTGTCCGGACCGTTACCCCGCGTCCGCCATTCGCTGCTTGGATTGGGCCGACGCTCCCACGCACACGCACGGCATGTGTGCACCAAAGTACGGTACGTGTACGACAGGGGTGTGAAGACGTACCCGCCCTGTGCACGGCCTCGTACAGGAGCCAAGCCACGGGGCCGTCCGAAGATGCGTTCTGATGGAGGGCCAGGGTGGGGCGGCAGGGTTGAGCAGCGAGGTAGCGCTATCGTGTGCACGGCGGCGGCAGTGGCTTGGCCGCACTGCCGAGGGCCGTGTGGGCGGCTAATTCAGGGGTGCGGCATGCGGACTAGGCCTAGTGCACATGCACGTCCGTGCGCGTCTCTTCGTTGGGCAGCACGGTCGCCTGGAGTGAAAGCCGCGGCCCTCAGCACGCCATGGCGACGAGTCTGGCGCCGGCGGCGCCCTCGAGCCTGAGCTAGCTTGAGACCTGATCCCTCGTGCTACTTGGACATAGAATATCACAGAAGGCCGCACTTGGATGTACGAGAAGCCGCCGTTGATGCAGATGCCACACTCGGCCTGGCTCAGCATGTTGTAGCCCGACAGCGGCGACTGCTTGACCCTCCAGTACCAGTCGTCCAAGACTAATGTGTCCGCGTCAACCGCCATGACGTTGTAGCCAAGCGCCACGGCGCGAGCTGGGATGGGGAGGGGTGCAGAGGGAGCGGTTCGTTGGGACTCGAGGGGCGGGAGGGGCATGACGGTATGCGCAGAGGAGGCACGAACGCCAACAAGTTCCGGACGACGTCACGTTGCAGACCGGGGAGCAGCTGGTCGAGGAAAACGGCTGTGGACGAGACGCACACCAGAGCGGCTGGGGCTGATGGCATGTTTACGTGGCAACGAAACCCACCCACGGTCATCCACTTCCTCCACCAGCAGGTGTAGCCGTGCGGGCGCGGAAAGTATTCGAACTGTGATATATACTCAATGCCTCTGCAGGGTGCAGTGCCAAGGGTGGCGTGAATTATTGAACTGTTCAGACCCCGGCCGGGCGCGTACCGGTCACGCCCGCCGCGCGTGTCGGACGGCACGCCCCGCTAGGCGTCCCGCTCACTTCGCATTATGCGTGGCGTATGACCCGCAGCTCAGCGGGCCTTGCTCCTGCTCCCATGGCCGGAACGCCCGGGACAGGCGGTGGCAGTCGTGGCTTTTCTCCATAATCGCCAGCACATGGCCGTAACCCGCGTGCCCCCGGAAACGTGCCAGAGTTTGGCCAGCGTCCGAGACGCGCGTCTCTGAGAACATGATGACCTCCTTTTTCCAGGCTGTGGCTTCTAGTGCCTGCTTGAGCTGCGCAGCTGTGTCTAGCGGGCCGATGTAGCCTTCCGTCAAGCCCGCCGAGCAGTAAGCGCCATCACCACGGCGACGGCATACTTGTGGCAAGCTATGCCGCTGGCTGTGGGGAGAATCGCTGGCATCGCGTTGCGCGGCCAGAAGCGGGTTTTGCGGAAGGACCCATAGCAGCAGCAGTCGAAGCAGTTGCCAGAGCCCCAGTCGCGTCGTGCTTGGCCTCATATGCGTGCTTTGTCGAGTACGTCACAGAAGCCATAACATCAACGCAGACTGACTTGTCGCAGCCATCTGGGAACTGAGAAAATATAATTAGCACAGCGAAATATAGAATGGGGGCGCTGTTGAGGAAAAGGTGGCCTAACAAGCAGTTCCTCGTAGACCTGAATCCGAAGGCGCGACAGCTGTGCCGTGCCGTCGGTGCAGACATCCGCTGCGGGCCACCCCAGAAGGGGGAGGCCAGCCATCCCAGCCGATTGCTGGGACTTTAAGCAGACACGGCAAAGGGGGTCGGGCGCCCGGGTTAGGGCGTGCCAGTGTGGCTGTCGGCATGCCACTGTGCATCGGCAATCAGGTTTGGCAACGCAAGCACCAGCACCACAAACTAGGTAGCATAAGAAGACACGACGTACACTATTGGCAACCAAGTCCTTATCATTAGCGCACACCGTTAGCTTGCCAGACGCCCGTCGCTTGCTCCTACTATGTGAACGTCAGCTGTATTTCTGCGATGCCTTTGCCGGCAGTAGCCACCGTGCTCGCTGGTCTGCTGTTGGCATTCGCGACAGTTTCGCCAGGTCACGCCTCATTAACAGTTCGCGCATGTAGACGAAGTGGTGACGGCGCCTACTGCTCAGCGGGCTTGACGAAAGGCTACATCGGCCCTCTGGACACAGCTGAGCAGCTCAAGGAGGCGCTAGAAGCCACAGCCTGGAAGAAGGAGGTCATCGTGTTCTCAGAGACGCGCGTATCAGACGCTGGCCAGACGCTGGCACGTTTCCGGGGGCACGCGGGTTACGGCCATGTGCTGACGATCATGGATCAAGCCAATGACTGCCACCGCCTGTCGCGGGCATTCCGGCCGTGGCAGCACGAGCAAGGCCCGCTGAGCTGCGGGTCATATGCCACGAACGATGAAACGTAAGCGGGACGCAGCCGTTGCAGGCATGGCCTCAGGCGCCAGCAACCCCAGCACGACGGCATAGGGCCGTGCATCGGCCTGTTGCCTCCCGGGACCAGCATACCGCGCCTCACGGATGCCGGACTCGCTTTAAGTACGAGCATCCCTGGCGCTACGCCTCACGATGTGGTGTGCACAACTCCCTCGCAGCGGCAAGCAGTACGTAGCCATGTTCCGCTACTTGGCGCGCGGCAACGGCCTTACCGCCTGGTGGCGGAAATGGTTCACCGCCGGTGGGTGGGCGGCTGGGCGGGTGGAGCCACCACCCCATTCGTGAACACATCACGGGCCTGCGGCCCCTCCCGCTGCCCACCTCCATCCGCTCCGCGGCGGTGGAGCACGTGACGCCGCCCCGCGCTGCTCCCCTCCCACGTACCCGAGCTGCGTCCTGCCCTGTGCCCTGAGGGGCCCCACCGTACCGTACCCTTCCCATCCCAGCCCGCGCCGTGGCGCTTGGCTACAACGTCATGGCGGTTGATGCGGACACACTGGTCCTGGACGACTGGTACTGGAGGGTCAAGCAGCCGCCACTGTCGGGCTACAACATGCTCAGCCAGACAGGTAGCGCCATGCGCCAGGCACGTGCCCTGCACTGAACGTGGCGTGAACCGTCACCCCAGGGCGTCCACCCCAGGGCCCGCTGGTCGGTCTCCGACCTGACCTCGACCGGCCCCCCCCGCAGAGCATGGGCTCGACGTCAACGGCGGCTTTTCGTATATCCAGGTGCGTTCTTAGGTGCATTGATGGATGTAGGGTCATAGGGTTGGGCAGGGTGGGTATCGATGCGGCATCTGCGCCTCCGTCGGTGCTTTCCATGTGTCAAGGTGTGCACTCCGCGCGCGTCATTGCGGGTCGCAGCGCGACCGCCCCGCCCAAGGGGCCTGTACGCGCCATGTTCGATACGCAGTCGCGCAGCTGCGGATGGCACCATGCAGCCTGCGGGCGCCGTGCAGCGCTCGGCAGCTGGTCCCGATCAGGCCGACACCGTCCGGTGTGACCTGGCCCGGGGCCAGGAGCCTGGAAGCCGCCCGCTGTCGCCCAGCGGCCGTTGGCTGCGGGACGGACAGCGCCGAGTGGCGGGGCACGTCATGCTCAGCGGCAGGCTGCTAATCCACACCAGGTTGCATGGCCCGCGGCAACCCGCGTTGCCCGCGCGCCCGCAGAACGCGTCGCCAGAGGGGCCCGTGGCCTGGATTCTTTACGAGATGCTCCACCGCATTGGTGTGTACGACAAGATTCCGTGCATATGTGCCCATGTTGCTGACTGTGCGCCGCCGTACACCAGGCGCACGTGCCGTTACACGTTCCCTGTGTGCTGCGGCTGCAAAGATGCTGCCTGAGGCACGCTAGGCGCCCGTGCAACCTGCCGCCAGACATGAGCACCTGCGAAGCCCACATGCCCATGCCCAACCTGCCACTTGTGACACGAACCCCGCCGCCCCACCCCCGCCTGGTCCCGCGCTGCAGTCCGCTGGTCCGAGGACTCCAGCGCCCTGGAGAGCGCCAGCGCCAAGTTCGGCGAGTATCGAGCGGGAACAGAACCTGGCCCTGGGTGCTAGTCCCTGCTGCTAGCTGCGGCGGTGGTGCAGGATGGGGGCCGGGCGCCATAGCCTTGGGCCACCTCACCTCACCTCACCTCACCTCACCTCAACTCAACTCACCTCACCTCACCTCACCTCACCTCACCTCACCTCACCTCACCTCACCTCACCTCACCTCACCTCACCTGGAGCACGCTGGACCGGACCGGCCCTGACCATACCGCATGCCCTACCGCTCTCCTCACAGCCGAGTGCCCCACCTGCCGGCTAGGCTCCAACGACGACCAGATGATGCTCACCAACCTGCTCTACGCCTGCATAATGGGCCAGATGCAGTTTAGAGGTGGGCGGCCACCTGGATGGGGGGCCCAGTGCCGGGGTGGGCGGGGTTGGGGGCGCGCCGTGCATGCCCTGGTTGCGCCCCGTGTGGGAAGCGCCCAGGCTGGTTGGACGGCATCAGCCGGGCTTTTTCTTCGTCGCCCAGCAGGGGTGTGTTGGCGGCTGCAGCACATGCGTCTAGAGCCTCCGGGTGCAACGTGATTGCCTGGTCCACTCTACTTGGCATCGGCAGTGTGGTACGGTATGGGCCCTAGACACGCGCCACCCCGCCAGGGGGCCGAGCTGCCATTTCGGGGGCCCCCTGGCGCAGCGGTGTGCGGTGAACGGCCAGGCGCGAGGCTGCTGCCTGGGGGCTTCTGCCAGGGGGCTCCTGCTGCTGGTGCGAAGCCCGTCAGCGGGTGCCTGCGGCGTCGCACGTGCAATGCGTCCCTGCTGTTGTCGCCCACCACTCCTGCAGAGGTGCTCTACTTCTATCGGCAGGACGCTGCGGCCTTCCAGAAGCTGAACCACACGGAGGCGGTGGGTACGGGTAGGCGCGAGGGTGTGGGCAGGCGCAAGGGTGCGAGCAGGCGCGAGGGTGTTGCCGCAACCTTGACACTGCTGCTGCTTTGCTGCTGCTGCTGCAGTCATTCGATGACAAGACCAGGACCAACTTCTGGACACAATGGGAAGACGCGGTGCGTGCACCGCGGTCGGGGCCGTAGCACCAGGCCGCTTGGCATGGCACCTCCGCCGCATCGCATGGGGGGCTCAGCAGCGGCAGCAGCAACAGCAATCACCGCCATCATGATCCAGTCACAATGTCGAGTCTGATTGGTCGAAGGCGAAGGCATGCGTGGCGCGGCCTCGTCCCTCCGTGCCCTCACCTGCACGCCCGCTTGCTGCGTGCCTGCCGCTCCCCCTGTCCCAACCCGGCCGGCCGCCAGGCCCACAACGTCAGCACGCAGCTGTCCCCCTTTGTGTGCGAGTACTTGTGAGTGGCACGGGTCCGCTTGTTTGCCTGCAGCGTGCCTGGGACCGAGCGCCCGGCGGCCCCACACCTCCGTCCATGGGTGCGGTCAAGCCAGCGGCTGCGTGGCGCGTCCCTGCGCTCCTAGGGCGGCTGCGTGCCTGCGCCCCTAGGGCGGCTGCGTGCCTGCGCCCCTAGGGCGGCTGCGTCCCTGCGCCGGCGCACCCATCCACACGCACGCCTGCCCGCCAGCTGCTCAGTTATGGCCCCGTGGGAGCCTAGGTGCCGGTGCGCGAGCTCCGCCGGGGCTGCGTGGCTCGCGCCTGGCTTGTGCTAGCAGCCATGGGCCATCCTGGGTTGGTCCTGGTGTGGGCCTGCCCGGGGTTTTCCTGGTATGTCCCAGCCGAATGTGTCGGTGGCGCTGCGTGAGTTGTGGCCCTGCCTTGCCCCTGCCCGCTGCCCGCTGCCCCCTGCCGCCGCAGCGCGGGCCCCTGGAACTGCTCGACCGAGGGCGCATCGCAGGTGGGGCGGCCGCGTAAGGCGCTACCTCAACATGCGTCTTGTCCGTCAAGGGCGGGAGCACCGCATGGTTCCGCCGGCACCTGGCACAGGCCGCACCAGTGCGAGGTGCAGTTGGGTGCGTTGCTGATGATGCGTGGGCAACCCTGGCCGCAGATCTCCATCCGAACAGCGACTCTGACGATGCCGCACCCAGGTGCGCGGGGCTGGGGCCGGCGGGGAACACACACGTGGCGAGTGTGCTGTGGGCCACGAAGCGCTGTGCCACCCCGCGCACTGAAACGCGTTGGACTCGGTCGTCGGGCCGCGGTAGACCGCAGGGCGCGCCGAGCTCAAACCCCGGGCCGTACCCCAATCGCATCGCACTGCATGCTCGGCCGAGCGGCTGCTGACCTGCAACGACATCTCTCCTGCCGCCACGCCTGCCTCTGCGGCACCTCTGCGGACCTTGCCCCTTCAGGCGCGCACTGGTCCCCCGAGACGGGCGGCTATCCCTTCAACCGCACCATAGGGCCCTTCACAGCGGCCTACCGGCAGGCGTTCAAGGACCTGGGTGAGGCAGTGGCCACTGCCCAACCGTTGTTGCTCGCCAGGGATGATGAAACGGCAGGGCAGGCGCCTGCCTAGCTTGCTGCTCCCAGCTCACGCCTCCCTTCTTCTGCCCTCTCCTCCCCGCAGGCGTGCCGCTTCCACCCGACCCCGAGGACCCCTCTCAGGAGGCCCGCGCCCGAGCCACCAAGAACGAGACCTTCGGCTTCACTGCCGTAGGCGAGCCGGCAGTAGCATATGCGGAACAATCCTGGGTCCAGGCTGGCGCCGACCCTGTCCCCCTTGGGCCCTGCTGACGGCTCGCGGCGCGGCGCTCCACCCGTACTTGAACTTAACGCCCGCCGGGCCCCTGTCTCCCGCGCCACGGTCGTTCCTACTCGCAGAGGCGCCACGTATCGACACCTCACCCGAACGCTCTTTGGGCGGTTGGGCGGAGTCCAACTGGTACTCGGCCGGCCGGTTCGGGTTCTGGCATACGCACCTGGCACCCCCTCCGGTGCAGGTGGGGCTGGGGCCAGGCGACGTGGATGGGAGGGGTGTGCGGTGGTAGTTGTCGCCTTTACTGCTCATGATGTTGGGGAGACGTGGGTGGGACGTGGGAGGTCGCGCTGGCTCAAGCAAGTCATCTGGAGACACAGCGTCAGTCAGCACTTAAAGCTGGCTTTCCTAGCGCCCCTGCAGCTGCAAGTGAAGCCTGGCTGAGCTGGGTCGGGGGGCCAGGTCGGGTCCAGGGCAGGAGGCACCTGCCATGCCCTGCGCTGGGTGGCCTGGCCCCAGCTCCCCGCCCAGCGCCGCGCCTGCGTTGGTCGACCCACTTGCTGGGCCCCCCTCACCGACCCGCGCCGCCGCTTGGCCCGCGACAGTCCATGGGACACATCCACGCGGGGCTGTTCCCGGGCGACTTCCAAAAGCACATCATCATGGCAACTGCCGGACACCACGACTGGCGCCTCGCCGCCAGGTGCGACCTGGCAGTGCCGCCTGCTTGCGGGCTGGCCGGGGTGCCTCGGCAGGCAGCAATCGCACTGCCATCGTACGGCCTGCGCGTGCATCAGGCCAGGGCGTCCTCCTGCCAAAGATGCGTGCACTGTAGCTCATGGCCGTGGCCCGGCTCTGCTGCCCCACTCGGCTGCCAGGCTGTCCGGGAGCGCCACCCGGGTCTACTTTGCCAACTGGCCCAATTGGCACGCGCTGCTGCTGGGGCAGCAAGAGAAGGCCGTCGACATCCGGCGCGTGGTGGCCTACGCGCCGGAGGTCATCACGGCGGCCATGAGTGAGTGGGGGTGCTCGACCTCCTAGCTCGTCGTGTTGCCCTCTCCCTGCACTACTGCGCCGCTGCGGCGCGAGCCCAGGCCCAGCTCCTGGAGCGATCATCGCGCGCCCACCGCCTGCCCCCACGGTCGCGGCGGGCAATGACGCCTGCTGTGCACATGCACATGCCATGTGTGGGCGGACGTGTTGAGATGCGGTGCCGTCGGC
>BDDC01000120.1:21949-34449 GCA_001662425.1 Chlamydomonas sphaeroides | reverse complement strand
GGCAAGGAGGACTTCCAGGCCGCCGTGAGGGGCCTGGCGCAGGTCGCCTTGGCGCTTGGCGCGGTGGCGGCGTGGCCGCCCGCGCCCTGCGACGCGGACTGGGTGCGTGGGGTACCGGTGGCAGCGGACCTAGGGCCGTTGCCGCCCGAATGCCGCCTGGGCTTCCGTTCCGCAGCTCGGAGTTTTGGGTGCGACTTGCCCTCTTCGCGACGCGGCATGGAACCTAGCGTGTCCTGCATTCCTGCCCCGCAGCGCATCCTGCACCGCCTGAAGCTGCGCAAGGACGCGTTAGTCCCCCAAGCTCGTGTGCATGACTATTCACCGGTCACGTGGGATGCCCGGCCTATGTGTTATGGGCCCGAGGCTAGGTCATCTCCGTGCCTGCCATGGGCCGGCTTGCTGCCTGCTGCGCAGGTGCTGACAGGGGAGGCCCTGGCCGCCAGGCACGCGGGCCGCGCCCCTTCGCCCGTCGTCCCCTGGCACCACCTGGAGACGGAGCGAACCGTGGTGCCCTGGGGCGACTCACGCGAGGAGCTCAAGTGCGAGTGGGCGGACCTGACGTGGGCGGGTGAGCGGCAGGGCGCTGTGCGATTGGGGCTGCAAGGGCGCATGCTGTGTGCCTGGAATGGGCTCGGTACACCGTGCCGGCACGCAAGTTGTGCAAGATATCGTCGCGATGCGGCATCGGCTTGGAGGATATTACAGGCAGCTGGCATGTGTGCTGCTGCTGCTGCGACGGACGTTGCACGCAGGCTGTCTGATGAACAGCGGCGAGCACGGCAAGAACGGCGGCCGAGGGCTGCTTGCGTTCGAGCTGGATCACTTGATCCGGCACCGGGAGCGGGAGCTGGCGGCGGCGGTGCCTGGCAGCGCCCACCACTCCCGGCTGGCCGCGGGAGCGGGTCCCGGTAGCCAGCCCAAGCGGTTGGCGCCCACGGCTGCAACCACGCTCAGACTTGCGAAGGTGGGATGAGTGGGGCGCGGGAAGCCAGCGGGAAACCCCGAGGCTAGGCTTCATCGCTAAGCCAGCATACCATACGGCCGGGGGTTGCGTCCTTACTAAACGTGCCCAGGACAGGTGCTGGGCACAAATCAATCGCTCGGTTGCGTTGTAGTTGGCGGTGGCTAGGCCAGCTGCCGGTATATGTGTGCTTCACCATTGCACCATGCCGTTTACCCCTGCAGTCCGGCCCCTCCTCGGGGTCTGTTGCAGCCGGCGGCAACTCCACCCAGCTGTATGATGTGTCGTACAGAGAGCTTCTGGAGCTGAATGCTGAGGCGGTGATGCAGGATAGGGAGCAGGCGGACGAGCCCATCCCCGTGTGGTGGCTGGACCGGCCGGTCCGGAGTGTGGCGGACATGGCGGAAAGGCCCTTAGCAGTGTGGCATACTTGGCGAGAGCGGTGTCGCGGCTTCGCAACGGAGCCCTCACGACGCGAATTACTATTAGAAGCGACGTCTTGACGCAGTCGTACTATTGCGGCAGCAGGACCGTGAGATGTAACCGACGTTGGAGCCACCTGTGCAAAATGTCTCGGCCGTGGGGAGCTGGCTTCAACTTGTAGCGCTCATGCCTGGCAGCGCGCCTCCCATTGACTAAGCGGCTGCTGCAACATGGAGTGAGGAGTCGCGAAGACGCCTAGGGGAGGCAACGGGTCGCGAGTTCGTGTCGGCGTGCACCCAGCATACATGCCGATTCGCTGTTGTCGAAACACTGCACATGACCACGTAGCACTCCGACTTGTCCGTCTCCCGTCGTTGCATATGCCTCTTGCCGCGCAATTGTACGCGGCCACTCTACTGAGCTTGCTGCCGCTTGCTGTCGCTACATCAATATCCGCTCAGGCATGCCGTCGCCGCGACGGCGCTTACTGCTCGGCGGGCTTGACCAAGGGCTACATCGGCCCGCTGGACACAGCTGCGCAGCTCAAAGAGGCGCTAGAAGCCACAGCCTGGAAGAAGGAGGTCATCGTGTTCTCAGAGACGCGCGTCTCGGACGCTGGCCAGACGCTGGCACGTTTCCGGGGGCACGCGGGTTACGGCCATGTGCTGGCGATAATGGAGGAAGGCCATGACTGCCACCGCCTGTCCCGGGCGTTCCGGCCGTGGCAGCACGAGCAAGGCCCACTAAGCTGCGGGTCATACGCCACACGCAATGAAAAGTAAGTTTGGCATCACGGGGCAGGCCCCGTAGTTGCCAGAGGCTTTGCCTGATATCGCCTCTCAAGGACGCAAACACGCAGATGCTACATGCTGTCTGCAGTGGAGCCGAGTATCCGGCCAAGTTCAAGTACCTGGCTGACGAAAATGGCTTCACCTGCTGGTGGAGGAAATGGTTCACCGTGGGTGGGTGCCCTGGGTGGGTGGGCGCTGCCCACCTCCATCCGTTCTGCTGCGGTGGAGCACGTGGTGCCGCCCTGCACCGCTCCCCTCACACGTACCCGAGCTGCGTCCTGCCCTGTGCCCTGACGGGCCCAACCGTACCGTACCCTTCCCATCCCAGCCCGCGCCGTGGCGCTTGGCTACAACATCATGGCGGTTGACGCGGACACACTGGTCCTGGACGACTGGTACTGGAGGGTCAAGCAGCCGCCGCTATCGTCCTACAACATGCTGAGCCAGGCGGAAAGCGACATCTCCATCAATGGCGGCTTCTCGTACGTCCAGGTATCCTGGATCTTGGACATCATCCATGATGCGCTGCTGCATTGCAGTATTGTGGCAGGTTGTAACCCTGCAGCATTGCAGCGCGCCGGCGCCCATAGTCGCGTACGCTGCCTGGCAAGGCTGGCAGGAGCTAATGCCGCCCGCCATGCCTGCCGGCCTGGGCCCCCGCAGGATGCCGCTCCGGACGGGCCCGTGGCCTGGATCTTGTATGAGGCGCTCCATCGCATCGGTCCGTGCGGCACGCAGGGGCTGTCGTGCACTTTACCAAACGCACGTGCCGCGTACTATACCTTCACATTGAGCACACGTGCCGTACATGCGTGCGCAAACTTCTGTCGCACCACCACTCGGCCCCCCAGTACGCTGGACCGAGGACCACAGCGCCCTCGTTGCACTCTCCGCTGTCTTTGGTGGGTAGCCCTTGAGCCCGGCGGTGAGCGGCAGGGCGAACGGCTGCCCAGAATCCAGCACGCCCGCACCTCCTGCGCCGCCTGCCTTTTTGTAAGGCGCTGCAAGCACCCTGTGCCTGACCCACATCCCTGCCCACATTCCACAAGCCAGCTCCCGCTCGCCGCGGTGTCCACTGGGCTGGCTCTGAGCCCGGCTGCGTGCCCATGGTCAGCGGGGCTGCTGGATAGAGCGGCCGCACTTCCCATGCCGTACCTTCCCTGACCGACGACGCTAACGATGCGTGCGAGGCCTGACGTGCAAGCCTACCCTCTTCCACCGGTGCTACCTCCACTGCCCCGCCGCCGCCAGGCGTATGCGCCGCAGCTTGCGGACCCGCCCTCCCCCTGAGGGCCCTTCGGCCCCATGCCAAGCCCTACCTGGCCCCGCGTGTGCCCGCCACCTCGCAGCCGACAATCCCTGGTGGCATATCTGGGCCAACGACGACCAGATGGAGCTGTCGTACGCCATGTGGAGCTGCGTCCGCGGCCGACCCGTGTTCCCCGGTAGGTGCGTCGCGCGGTGGGGCGGTGCTCGGGCATGCGGCGGCCCGAGGTGCGGCGGCGTGCTCGGCAGCGGCTCGTGGGGAGCTGGGCGAAGGTGGATTATTGAGCCGCCAGCTTTGATGCCACTTGGTGTTGATCCGCATGAGTGGATGGCGCCTCGCGGATGTAGCTCAAGGACGGATGTGACTAGCAGGCCTCGGCCAGCCCCCGCAGCGCATGCAGCCCTGGTACTGCCCTGGCTCATTTGGTGGCGGTTCGTCACGGCCTGCCTGGCCTACGCGCCGCTTGCCGTGCACGGTGCGCGCGCTGCTTGGGACGCGGCGCTTGTCAAGGGGCGTGTGCGTGCCCCCGTTTGGTTCATGCCCTGCTCCTGACCTCGCCCCGGCTCTTAGCATCCTGCCTCCGGCTCACCCTCAGAGCTTGCCAACTTCTTTCGAGAAGACCCAGCTGCCTTCGTCAAGCTAGGCGCCAAGAGCAGAGACGTAAGTCCACATGCCTCGCATCTCCTCACCGAGTTCTTCTGCTCCAAACGACATCGCCATACCGTTTTCTGTTATGGTGGTTGGCTTGATTTTGATTTCCTCCCCCGCGCATACAGAGCGCCGCGCATATGCCGCCGGTCCGCATCACTGTGTGCGGCGCCCCCACCGGCCCAGCCGGCCCCAGCGCGACGCCGTACACTCTGCCGTGCGTAAGGCATGCCGTACATGTCATATATGATGCGTGCCGCACACCACCCGCAGGCCTTTGCGCGCAACACTGAGCTGCACCCGAATGACGGGGACATAAGCAGGATGGTGAGACGGCGCCCCATTGGCTGGCACGACCCGTGGGTCTGCCGAACCAACTTCGTGCACCGGCCGGCCGGCAGGGCCTGCACTTGCGGGCGTGCTCCACTTGGGTAAAGGGCTTCGCATCAGACGGGCTCGCCGGAAGGTGTGGTTCGGGGCGGCGGGCGCAGCCGCCAGGCGCCGTTGCAGCCAGCCTATGCTGCGCTGTGGCCCCTACAGGGGCGCGGCGCCACGTTAGCTGCCGGGCGCCCAGTCCGCCCGCCTGCCCGACTTGTACGTGCCTGCTGCTGCCCTCGCTCCGACAGACGCATGCCGTCAGCCCGCAGCTGGGGGCCCTGGTGTGCGAGTGGTGGGACAAGATGTCCTTCGACTGCCCCACGGTAAGCACGCGCCTGCACGACGCGTGCGTGCACGTGGGCTCTGCTTGCGTGCCGCTGCGCGGCGCTGCGGCCGGCACTGCAGCTTGGCCACGCTGGCGCTGGGGTGGCGAAACCGGAGCAAGTTTGCAATGGCGCCGTACGGGCTTGGGCTGGACGCGGTGCTGAGGGCGCGGCAGCTCAACCCCTGTGCCGCTCGTATGGCCTCCCTCGGCCGCAGCCCGCTGCGAACATGAGCCTGGCGTCGACCACACTGCGCGCGCCGCACGCTGGTGAGCAGCACAGGGGCAGGCCATGGCCGCTCGGCCATGGTGCCATCCACAGCTGCTGGGGAGCCGCGGGGCCGCTCGCTTCTCCGGCCAACCTGCCTGCCTGCTGTACTGTCCCCTCTTGCTGTTGGGATTGGCGCCCTATGCCGTCCTGCAGGCGGGCAGTGGCCGAAAGAGCTGGGCGGCTATCCCTTCAACAAGGCAATCGGGCCGCTGACGGCCGCCTACCGACAGGCATTCACGGACCTGGGTGAGGCGGGTATGGAGCCGTGGGTAGTGTGGGCTGGGCGCGGGCGGTCGGGTTCGTGTTCCCCAACTACTGCATGGCTCCACGGGGCCTGCCCCCGCAGGCGTGCCGCTGCCGCCTGACCTCGAGGACCCTGCCCAAGAGGCGCGGGCGCGGGCCATCAAGCCGGAGACCTTCGGCTTCATGAGCAACAGTGGGTAGCGTTGTGCTTGAAAGGCAGGCTCCTCCACACCCACCGCCTCGCGCAGCCCCCAACCCCCAACCCGCGTCCCCATGCGTCTCTCAGCGCGGGGGTTTGGCCAGCTGCCACCAGGCCCGCTCCGATAGACGTCGATTTCCGTTTCCCCGCCCATCGGCCCGGCTGGATGCCACACGCGAGCACGCTGCCGCGTCTCTGGCCCCTGGCCCCCACACCCCTGCCGCCATGCGGCGCCACACGCCCTCGCCCCCTCGCCCGCAGGGTGGGCCAGCACCATGCTGGGCTCGTGGCTGCAGGGCCCCTGGTACCATAGCGGCAGGCTGGGGCTGTGGCACACGCACCTGGCGCCGCCGCTCCTGCAGGTGGGGGCCAGCGGGCCGGGGAGGCCAGGCGCTGTTGCTGGGCGAGGGAGCGGGGCAGCGGCGGGACACGTCCCTTGGGCTCAGGCACAGCGGAAGGCTCTGCTTGAGCACGCCCCTTGGGCTCAGGCGCCGCGGAAGGCTCTGCTTGAGCACGTCCCTTGGGCTCAGCTGCGGCGCTGCCTCGTTAGTGTGCTAGCCCATGGCTCACTGTGGCCGGGTGCCATGACAGCTGGCGCGTTGCTCCTTCGGCCAGCGGCGTGGCACCCTGCCCGTGGCATCGGCTCAGGCGCCTGGTCCTGCAGCTGGGGTGTGTGGGGCCGCGGTTGGCGATGGCGTGCTAGCTCAGCCCCCGCGCTGTGCCGGCTGGCACCTTTCTTTGAGGCCCAGTTGTCTATGCTGCCGCCCTCCTGTAGGCCGTGGGACACGTCCACGCGGGGCTGTTCCCAGGCGACTTTCAGAAGCAGATTATCATCCAGACCGCTGGGCACTACGACTGGCGCATCGCAGCCAGGTGGGGTGTCAGGGCGCCACCTGCTTGCACACGTGCGCTGGGTTGCGTGCGGCAGTCGCCTCCGGCCCACGAGCCCGACGGCGGGAGTGCCTGATGGGTGCTGCTGCGTGTTGCGGCGTCTGGCTCGAGGTGCGAGCCGTGCATGCGCCCCCGTGCCTACCCCTGG
Organism: Chlamydomonas sphaeroides; assembly: GCA_001662425.1. Taxonomy (NCBI): domain Eukaryota; kingdom Viridiplantae; phylum Chlorophyta; class Chlorophyceae; order Chlamydomonadales; family Chlamydomonadaceae; genus Chlamydomonas; species Chlamydomonas sphaeroides. The sequence continues at coordinate 27,907 of BDDC01000120.1, read as the reverse complement.
GGTGTCAGGCTGGCCGGCAGCCCCACTCGGGTGTACTTCGCCACCTATGCCAGCGTCAAGGCGCATCAGCATGTGCAGCAGGACAACGCAACGGACATCCGGCGCGTGGTGGCCTACGCGCCGGGGGTCATCACGGCGGCCATGAGTGAGCGGGGGCGACGGGCTTGCGGTTGGGAGGCTGTGTTGCGGGCTGGTGGCACGGTGCCCTGCCATGTGAGCGGCGTTGACGCTCACGCCGGCCCTCCATCTCCTCTCCTCCTCTCGCCCTAATCAGGCAAGCAGGACTTCATAGCCGCGGCCCAGGGCCTGGCGCAAGTCGCCCTGGCGCTGGGCGCGGTGGCGGCGTGGCCCTCAGTGCCCTGCGACACGGACTGGGTGCTAACACCCGAGGCCAGCGCCCAGCGGGCGAACGGCACCGCCCTGCCCTCGCTGGCGCCTCCCTGGCGCCACGTCCGTACCGGCACGACCGTGATGCCCTGGGGCCCCAGCCTGCAGAACCTCACCTGCGAGTGGACGGGCTTCACATGGAAGGGTACGTCGTCGCTCCGGCTGTGGTCCCAGAGTTGCACTCTCGCAAGCAAGGGCTGCTCATGTTCTGGGTACTTGCAGCCGATAGTTACTTTGGCCATGTGACATGTCAGCCTCGGCCTGGCGGCCATGGGCACACAGCAAGACGCCTGCCCTGCCTCCCAGTGGTCGGTGGCGTGTCACTGCGAATGCTCGCGAGTCGCGTCCCTCGCCCCGGCCGCAGACTGCCTCATGAACCTCCGCACGGAAGGCAAGGACGGCGGCCGGGGTCTGTTGGCGTTCGAGCTGGATCACCTGATCCGTCACCGGGAGCGGGAGCTGGCGGCGGCGGTGCCCGGCAGCGCGCACCACTCCCGTCTGAGCGACGGATTGCAGAGGGGCCTGCCGCAACGCCTGGCACCCATAACTGCGACCACGATTAAGCTGACTCAGGTGCGGGGCGCGGCAGAGAGGGCGCAGCGAGGGCCCAACCGGGGAATGTGTGGTTTTGGCGGTATGTAGGTCCTTGGGTTGCTGCTTCTGCTTTTATTTTTCGTGGATATCAGGGATATCTCATCCGTTTCCCTGTCCCTACCACCTCCGTCGGCATTCCTCAGGCAGCTGAGCCCGCTGCCGCCCCTGGCCAGCTGCACGACGTGTCGTACAGGGAGCTTGTGGAGCTGAACGCGGAGGCGGTGCTGCAAGAGCAGGCACGGACGCATGAGCCCATCCCCGTGTGGTGGCTGTATCGGCCGGTACGGCAGGTGTCTGACATGGCGGAACCCGTACGGCAAGTGTACGACACATGGAAGTCTAGGTGCCGGGCGCTGAAGTACTATGACCTGCCGGCGGCGGAGCGGCGGGAGTGGTGAGCATTTGAGTTGCCAACCGATGCACGCGCAACGTTGGTATTCGTGCCCATATTACGAACGAGGAGACCCTGTTTGAGTGACAGATGCTCCACTACGTTGGAAGTCTGTAATTTTTTAGCATCACCGTAGCTCCACGTAGTGAAAGCGACGTTAGGGAGCGTCACGTAGTGAGATAGGAGGATAAGCTGATAGGGGTCGCGTTTGTCACATTGTTACGCAGCGCAGCACGCGCAGCGCGCGTAAGGCTCCATCGGAAAGTCGCTGACGCGAAACACAAGGTACGGAAAAGATACGGTGAAGTAGCTGACGAACGCGAAAGACGCTCAGAGGAAGCAAAGAAAGCAAAGAGGACACCGATGGTAAAACGATTGCTTGCGGAGCATCGTTGCGAAGGCGACGTAGTTGTACTCGAACTTACAAACGAAGAAGACGCGTCAAGAATGTAGGAGCAGCGACACACCCGAGAGTGGCTCCACTGACAAAGCTGTAGCGGCGCAAAATGAGAATCACCGTCTGAATAGTCTGGTGTAAATTCATGCCGGCATGTTGCGTTTTGCCCCCGAAACCAAAGTTGTTGCTAAGCTTCTGAAACGTCGAGAAACTCATGCCGGGAGCTGCGAAGTCCCGGCGTGTTGCTGGCGTTGCACTACCCCTGGAGTGGTGGCACAGTCAGAGCCCCCGAGCGCGCGGAGTAGTTACGCCAATGGCGTCGTTGTGCAGCCCTTCAACTGCGCCGTCTGCATTTTGCGACCTTTTGCAGTTGTCGCGGGCAGCGACAACAGGATGAGGGCTGCTCAACGTCGCAAGGGCATCACAGCATACCATTGTGACGCCTTCCGAGCAGTGCATATGCAACTGCGCGGAGAAAAGTGCTCTACTGGCGAACCGGGCCGCGGCTTGTCCGGCTCGCGGAAACACACACGCAAGCCTGGCACCCCCGCTCGCCCCCTCGTACGGGGGCTGCCGTCGCCAAAACAACATAATATTATATATATAATATGATTGTCGGAAATGTGTCAGGAGCATTCCAGGCACATATCGTACAGGGAACATGCGCATGGCCAGATGGCCTCCGCTAGTGTCACGTTCAATATCCGTTGCCTAGGCGCATTTGGCCCCTGGGACGGGGTCCATCGAGGCGCTCCAGGGGTGGTGTAGTGAGGCAGGGGCGAATGTGCGGTGTCGGCCAATAGTCACATAGAGCAAGCATCGTTAAGTGCAGCGACGGTTCAGGGCACGGCAACGTGCTACATTCATAGCAATTGCAGCGGACAGAAAGCATGCCACGGAAGCTGTGAACGCATGGATGCGTTTGTGCGGTGGCGGCGTCGAGGCGCGGGTGCTGGCATGGGGCGACGGCTGGGGCCGGCCCCCGCGGGTGGTGGCAGCGGGGCGCAACAGCGGCCATGAGACGGCGACGGCGAGGGCGCGGTGGCAGCGGCTGCGTCATGGGCCGCAGCAATGTCGGTATGGGCGGCGAGGGCGTGAGGGCACTGGCCGCAGCAGCGAGGGCAATGACGGCGATGGCATGACGGGGGCGCAGTGATGGCACAGCCAGGCGCGGCAACGGGCCGCGAGGGCGACGAGACGCCGAGGGCAAGGACGAGCCATTTACACCGCCACGCATCGGACCGGCGAGTGCGCGGAAAAGGCATGGCGGAAAGGGCAACCGGACAATGACGGCAAGGGTAACCGTGAGGGTGGGGCCGCTAGCTGGCTGGCATGGGACGATGGCGAGGGTGCTGCCAGTGGCGAGAGCTGCGCCAGCGATGGCATGGGGGGCGAGGGCACTGGGACGATGACGGCAAGGGCGACCGTGAGAGCGGGGGCGTGTGCATTATTGGACAACGGCTGGGGGAGGCCCCGGCGGGTGGCAGCTGCTGGTGCAGGCGGCCGTGGCACGGTCGGGGCAGGGGCTATGGGGCAACAAGACAGGGGCGCAGGGTAGCGACAGCCGCGCTGGCATGGGCCCGCCACACCGGCGCGTCGGCAGTGCCTCTCCCAGGGACAACGCGGCCCACCTCGCGTTGCCAAGCCCTCTGACGCCCCCTGCCGCCCGGCCCCGCCCCCGCCCCCGCCGCCAATCCACCACACCTCCAGGGCCAACCCAGCCGCCGCCGCCGCAGCTGGCAGCCAGCACAGCCGCGACACCTCCCCGCCAGCGGCAGGCCGCGTGCTCAGCCCGCAGGACATGCTGCGCTGGGTACTGGCCAGCTCTAACGCCGAGTCCCGCGCTGCCGCGCGCGCCGCGGGGCCGGCGTGCGTGAAGAAGTACCTGACCATCAAGTGAGCGGGGGCGGCACAGGGGGAGCAGCCGCAGCCAAGCGAAGCTTCGAGGGGGGGGCAGGGGGCGGGATAAGGGGCCGCAAGGCTGCCAGCGGCCCGCATGCCGTTGCGGCAGGGCCCAGCCGCCAACACAACAACACCAGCCCGCACCACGCCGACAAGCGCCCTCGGCCCTCGCGTGCACCCAGTGCGCCCGCGGCTGGCCTACCCTCCGCCGTCCCCGCACCAACACCCTGCCCTGCCGGCCCCTCCCCCCACCCACCGGCCCACAGCATGAAGAAGAAGCTCGGCGGGTACGGGCACCTGTCGCTGAAGGAGCTCAAGCAGAAGATGAGCAACACCGAGTTTAACGCGCAGCTCGCTGCGGGAGCCGCCTACGAGCCGACCTCGGTTGGAGGGGTCCGTAAACCAAGTTCGAATAACGGAACCTACTTGCGAACGAACGATGTCCCTCCCCGCAACAGACCTGGCTGCAGGCTCCTCGCGCGGAGGTGGCCCGTCGGCGGTGTCGCTGTTCCAGCAGCGTGGTGCGTTGCAGAGGCGTGTGTTGTTTGCGTGGGTTGGGGGTGTCTCACCACCGAGCTGCGAATGACCAATCCGACCTGCGAATGGCATCCCTCCCCACAACAGACCTGGCTGCCTGCGCCCCACGCAGAAGTGGCGGAAGTGCCGGAGGACGTGCTCATGCAGGAGGCGGCCACAGACTGCTCTGCCTGTGTCCTCAGCACTGCCGTGTGGGAGCAGACTCGGCTGGCGGAGTGCGCATCGCGGAGGCAGCCGCCGCCGGTGGTGTCGGCCCACCGCCCAGCAAGCTGCGCAGCTGCAGCGCAGCCGCCTGCAGCGTGGGTGGGGTGGCACTGGCAGCCAGGCGCAGCTGGAGGACAGCGGAGGTGCGGGTGAGTGTGTGCGTGTGTGGCTGCAGCCAGCTGGCGGATGTGTGGGGTATGACGTTGCTCCTTGCCCCCTTTTGCTTGCAGGACGCCCAGCTTCCAAGGCAGCAGGCGGTGTGGAGGCTGTGTCCCAGCAGTGCTGCAGCACGGCCAGCTGCGACGTGGATGAGGAAAGAGTGGCGGCCAGTAGAAGCGGGCTATGGCTGCCTGCTGCCAGTGGAGGCGGCAGCCTGCAGCGGGATGGAGGCCTACTACACGGACGCCATGGAGGCCTACTACATCCGGGAGCTGGGGGTTGCGGGGCGACGTGGGGTTATAACAACCTTGCGGGGCCGATGCGTACCGCGCCGCAGTTCCACGCCATGATGAGGGCAAGGGGACGCGGACGGGGCGGGTGAGGCGCCAGGGGGAGGCGGGGGACGGCGGGGAAGAGGGGGACGAGGTGGGTACATCGACGCAAAGACTCTATGGTAGAGAGCGGGGACGGCGGATGTGCGCTGGCTATAGAGCGGGGCGGGGCTGGCAGGGCGCCAGCGCATACAATGGGACTGGGCAACTTGGAGAGCCCACACAGCAGCGGAACCTCGGGTGGGGTGAGCAAGGTGCGGTGGGTCGAGCGAGTATGGGGGCCGGCAGGCATAAGTGTAACCACACGGGATGTACAGTTGTGCCCCCTCGCCACACACACGCGCTTGAAGATGCTGCACTAGCGCACTAGTTTCGCGTGGTGTGTAACTGGAGGACTGGATCGTGCCCGGGGGGGGCGGGCAACACGGCGGGTGGGTTTGAACCCTGGCGTGCGCGTCGCCCGCGCAAACATGTTGTGTCACGCACACCGTGCAAGTATAACACCGCGTGCTGACACATCTGCAACAGTGAAACTCAAAGATAGCGCCGATGGAACCGCGAACCGCGCGCACAAACTGAACAGCTACCCCTCACCATGACGCTTCTATCAGCCACGTCTAGCCTACGGCGTGCAACGCCTAGCATGGAGCTGCTTGACGAAAGCGAGGCATTTCTGCTGGAGTCGCCGACCGACCTGGTCTGTCCTATTACGCATGAGCTGTTTTGTGAACCCGTTATTAATCAAGCGGGACAAGTCTATGAGCGCTCGGCCGTCGAGCGCGCCATGGCGCATCGCCTGGTGGGTCTGCATCGGCGCTTCCGCTGTTGTCTCCAGCTGGAACGGCGTGTAGGGGCAGCTATCGGGCGTGTGTGTAGGACGTGGTCGTTGCGGCTTCCTGGCCTGGTCGCTGCGCGTAATATTTGGCTCTCTGGGCCCCTACAACTCACCGCGTCGTTCCGTCGCCGCCGACTCCGCAGGTGGACCCGATCAGCAACATGCCTCTAGCCAGCGCAACCTTGACCACCGTGTGGCCTATGAAGAGCAAGGTACGCTA
>BDDC01000120.1:0-21502 GCA_001662425.1 Chlamydomonas sphaeroides | reverse complement strand
CCTGCCCTGCCCTGCCCTGCCCTGCCCTGCCCCGCCCCGCCCCGCCCCGCCCCGCCCCGCCCCGCCCCGCCCTGCCACCGCTCCTACCCGCCTTACGCCCTTGTCCGTACTGCCCTCGTAGGCCGCAGCCTACCGCGAGCGCGCTGTGCGGGGCTGTGTGGCACAAATCTGCCGCCCCTCGTGCCGCTCGCCCATCCGCTACCTGCGCCGCGCTGCGGAGCTGGCGGCCAGCGCCCTGGCAGCGGACCTGCACTCTGGCTGTGCCGCCGCTGGGGGCGGCTGCGGGGCGCCGGTGCTTGGCGCTCCGGGCCTCACCCCGGACGTGGTCGAGTACTGTGCGACGCACCCCAGCAGCATCTACGACTCTCAAGTAGGGCTGCACTCCTCCACGAGAGAGAGAGAGAGAGAGAGAGAACGTTCTAACGTATGATTTGCGCTGCTCGTGCTGTTTAGTCTGCTTTATAATCCTAAACAGCGGTACAAGCGCAACCATAGGTCCCAAGCACGTGGGCCGTGGCGGCGGGCCTTGTGACCATGGCACCTCGCCCCAGCCCAGCTGCCGCCAGCTCTTGTCGCTTACCGTACTCTCCTGGCTTGGTCCAGCCGGGGCCTACTTGTGAAGCCGACCGCGTGCTCGATCACGTGCCAAACCCGCGACCGCGCCTCCCCAACCCGCGCAGGCGCTGCTTCGCTTCGCGTCGTCGCTGTGCCGGGGGGCGCACCAAGACCTGGCCGCAGGGCTGTACACCAAGCTGCTGCAGCTGGGCGGCGACAGCGGCTCGCAGGCAGGAGGGGTCGGGCGGGGAAACAAGGGTGGGGGCAGGGAGGGGTCGTGCCATGCCGCACGCGGGCGGCGACAGCGGCTCGCAGGGCAGGCGGAGGGGGCGGAGGGCCGCGACGGCGGGCTTGCAGCTGGGCCGTTGGTGTACGGCACGGTGGGACGGGGCATGTTCTCGCGTGGGGCCTTGACGAACGACGCTGGGGACACCGGTACGGCAAGGGGTGTTGGGTTGAGACACGAATAGCCTGTCGTGGAGCGGGGCGGACACGCATAGCAACGCCCTGTCCACAGTCTGGCCCGGAGGCCTCCTGCAGGCCTTGTGCACCGCAGGTGGACCGAGCCGCGTCTTGCTGCCCCGCGCCTGCTCGCATCCCGCGCAGGTGGAGGCGCTGCAGGGGCTGCTGGGCTGCTGGGGCTGCGGCCCGGGCGGCGAGGACGAGGCCGACGAGGGCGCTCTCGTGGAGCGGCTCGCGGCTCTGGCCACGGGCGAGGGGCTCGAGGGCTGCCGGCCCGCGCGCTTCGTGGGCGTGCTTCTCGCCGCCGGCCTCAGCGAGGACCTGGCCCTGCGCTTCTGCGAGCGCATCCTCGGCGGCGGCGCCGCATCCGCGGCGGCGTTACCCGCCGGCGCCGCGGCGCCGCCTCCGCTGCAGTCGTCGTGCAGCTTCAACGGTCCAGCGAACGGCGCCGGGCAGGGCAAGGTCAGCCGTAACGGCAGCACGCTGGACTACGCCGCCGCGGCAGCGGCGGCGGTGGCGGCGGCGGGCGGGCCGGCGGCGGTGGCAGGGCCGGCCACGATGGCGGCAGCGGGCGCATCGGGTGCCAGCGCCCACGCCGATCTGCTGTACGAGTACACGCGACTGCGGTGCAACCGGATGGAGGCAGCCCTGGCGTCGCAGCGCAAGGCGGCGGCGGTGCTGCCGTCGACGGGCTCGGGCTGGGCGGCGGAGAAAGCCGGCGCCAGCGGCAGCGAGGACGGCGAGGGCGGCGGCGGGGGTGGGGCAGGGCGCGGCGCACGCCGGCGGCGGCTGCTGCAGCGCGCGGTGTGCTCGGCGGTGTATGTGGTGCTGGCGCTGAGCGGTTCACGACGGCCCCTGGCGCGGCTGTTGCAGGCAACCAGCGTGCTGCTCCTAGTGCACCCGCTGCCGCCCGGCCAGCCCGGCGCGGCGCACTAGCACGGCTGGCAGCAGCGCACGCGGACGGCTAGCGGTCGCTCTGCGATGTGCGGCGAGCTGCTCAGACGGTGCCGGCGGCCATGGATGGTACGGCTGGCTGGATAGATGGAAGGATGCCCTTGTTTGCGGACAGCAGCGTTGGGGCGCTTTGTGGTGGCAAGCAGCGGGCGCGGCATGCCAGCAGTCGTGGGCAATGCCGCGCGCCGGCCATTTTGGTGTGGGTATGAGTTAGCAGGGCAGGCGGCGGCCTGGATGCCGCGGCGCTGGCGGTTTTGGCGGACTTTGCGTTCCAGTTGAGGGCAGGCGCTGCCTATGCGTGGGCTGTCTGAGCCTCTCAGTAGAGGTGCATCTTTGTCGCGTGCAGCGCACGCGTGTGTAGGTTTTGTGACGGAGTGCAGCTCGGCCGTCTTTGCCAACTGTCGAGGAGTGCTTTGGAGAGCTGGTGTGCGTGTCGAGTGAGCGAGTGAGTCATAGATTGCCCTGCTGCACCCACCGTGACATTGATGCGGCTGTGACGTTGGTTGGGCAGGCCCTCTCGTGAGCCCACGTGAGACAGCCAATTTAGTCTGGGCGTGGTGGCTGTGTCACCCGCCGATGAGGTGGAGGGTGATCGAGACCGTATGGAGAGGACGCATGGAGAGGGCCATGGTACGGCTTGCAGATACCAGGAGGCAGAGACCAACAGAGGCGCGCGCGCACATGAGCGCCTCACGCCTGTGGCCGTAACGAGCTATCGTGCCCATTCCTTTTGGCCCATGCATGCCGCGAACTGCGCGCTCAGCCCAATGCGTCACGCCCAGACAGGACCTCGTCATGCCGCTGATTGCAGCGTGCGCCCATGAAAGCCAGCCCCTGTGCCTGAATCAAAACCTCCGGCAATACCCCAACCGTCCATACAAGGCACGCCTCCGCCAGGCGCCCACGTCCAATCCTCGTGCGCATCATGCGCCGCGCGCGCGCACACAGCTCGTCACGATTGTTGCTCGCCATGCGTAGCGGTGTCACTTGTCCGACCCCAAATCCTGCTCGAATTCGGTCAACCGTGTACGCATTCCCGTCAGCGCGCCACATCCCCCCGCTCTCACAACCTCTCGCGCCCACTCACACTCCCACGCCCTCGCACCTCGCCATCCACGACGACGCTCCCGCCATGCGCGAGCCACCCGTGCATGTGGCCACGTCGTCCGTGTGGCCGCATGCCAAGCCACGCCGTGACCACTGTCCACGCAGCCACAAGCCTGGTCCGCACGCTTCCAGGTTGCTACGGAGCACGCGCGCAAATACCCGCTGAGCTGTCGGCGTGCTGACCAGTGCTGCGCAGTCCGTCATGTCGCCTGGCCGAGCCCTCACAGGGTGTTGCTCCGCACGCTGTTGGGCGCGCGTCCGTACAGGAAGATGGACAGGCCGGCCGCCAGCGCGGCGCCGAACAGCTCGGCGGCAATGTACAGGAACGAGACGGCCACGTTGCAGGTAAACACGACGGCGGGGCCAATGGTACGCGCGGGGTTCAAGCTGGCGCCGGTGTACGGGCCACCTGCGGAGGCGAGGTACAGTGAGCAGGCGTGAAGCGCATGCGCGGCTTCGCAAGAATGGCTTTCTTGGTCTTGACCGCGGCCCCAGCCCCCGCTATCCCGCGTGCGGGCTCGGGCCTTTGCAACCCCAGAACAGAAGCATGGGGTACGCACCCGAGATGGCGGCGGCGTAGAGCGAGAGGCCGATGGCCAGGGGCGCGGTATTGCCGTGGCCGGGCTTGGCCACCGCAGCGGCGTACACGGTCATGACCAGCAGGAAGGTCATCATCGTCTCCCACCCGAACACGGCGCCGTTGCGCACGCCGGCCGACGGCCCGAAGCAGCCGGGCGAGCCGGAGCCGGCGCCCAGGTGCAGTGAGGGGATGAGCGCGGTGTAGATGAGCGCGCCGAAGATGGCGCCGAGAATCTACGCATGCGTATGGAGGGAGAGACACAAACAATGAGGGTGTCACATTGCTGGCAGCCCCGCCCAACAGGGGTACAAGCCGGGGCAGAAAAGGCACGGACGCAAGCGAGAAGTCAGGCGCGCAAGCGCAGGTGCAGGACAGCAAGCGAGCGTGTGAGCTCTGCAGTCGGCACGGAGCGTGGATTGAAAGTGGCGTGGCATGTGGGTCCGTACGGGAGCGCGGAGGTGCTGCGGAACAGGGCGCTTGCATGTGGGTCGGGAGCGGAGCGGCCGCGGCGCACCTGTGCAATCATGTACAGCAGGCCCTTCCACCACCTCATGTGGCCCGTGCAGATGAGGGCGAACGTGACGGCGGGGTTGATGTGCGCGCCCGAAATGTTGGCGAAGGCGTAGACTGTGCAATTGGGAGAAGAGGGCCGACGGCAGGGGCTTTCGTCAGTCGAGGTTTGGGGGTAATAGGGTAGTGCGCGCGTCCTATAGCTGAGCTGGAAGCCCGCCAGGGCGACTTGTATCCTGCATACTTGTGGCAGTACTCACTCACGGCCACCAGCGCGAAACCGTTGGCCGCCGGCGCGGTGGTGTCCTTGGCGGGGGCGGAACCACCGAACATCTGGAACAGCAGCGTCCCGAAGAACTCAGCCATCAGGCAGCGTGCGAACTCGTTCTTGACCTGGCCCGTAGCGTCCAGATAGGGGCGCAGCTTTTGCCTGCGGCCCAGGGCCACCAGCGCAGAAGTTGGCAGGGTGCACACGAGAAGAGTTGGGCGCGTCCTGCTGTGGCCAAGCGCCCGGTTGCCACCCCAGGACACTTTTCGGTCGTGGGCACTACTTGTAACCCGGAGCACCCCCTCCAAAGCCGTCGGGGGCCGAACTGCGGGAAAGCGCCACCCATCCCCATCAGGCACATGCTGGTGCAGGAACCACCGAGTCGCTTACATGACACCGGCCCTCTCCAGGTAGCGCTCCAGCACCACGGGCAGCAGGTCGTCGTCGTCGCCATACTTGGTGGCGGTTGTGACTGGCGCGGTCGCCGCAGCGTTCTGGTGGCCTATCTCAACGAGGCCCTGCCCCTCGTCTGTGTAGCCCCGATCATACTTGGACTGGACCTCCAACGACATTCTGCGCGGGGCAGCGCAGCGGGTGCAGAGGCCATCAAGCGCGCTGCGTTGTAGAAGCCATGCACCAGCTGGCTGTCTCAATGTAACCCGCTGTTGTTCCTCGTAAATTGCTGCCAGCACCCGGAGCCTGGGACACGTCTGTCAGAGGTGCAATCCCCTCGCGCAATTCTGGCCCGGTCAAAGGCGCTGCTTCCCAATTTCGCGCTGCGGCCACATACTTTCAATGCGCTGGTGCCAGCCAGCGCTTGAGAGCGGACCAAGTCAAGCGGCAGGCCCTCCGCAAAGTCTGATTGCAGTGCTCCTTGGGCAATGTATGCTATCAATCTCAGCTCGTGGTAGGGTGCGTGTGGAGGTCTTGTAAACAGGGCAGCTAGGCGTGAATTGAGCTTTGGAAGGTCGTGCATTTGGAAGCATGCAGACACGATTCCACAAAGAGCAGCGCCCGAGTAAGCTCGAGACGCATTCCCGTTCCTCGCAACAATATATTTGACGCCGCAAATACTACACAACCATGCTCGCGTCCCGTATGCCAACCTCGTCGCGAACGGTCGCCAGGCCGTTCGCCGGCCGTCGCTCCGTTGCCATTCGCGCTATCAGCGTAAAAAGCAGCGATGTGAGTCGGTGCGGCCGTCGCACAAGCTGCCGATGCTTGCGGATTGCTTGCTTGGGTCGCGACACCGAGCTGCGGTCGCCAGTCAACTGCGATCCTGCTGCGCAACCCGCTCACATCATCCGAACAGTCGACTGGCAACACCGCTGCGATTGGAGCCAGGAGCGTGTCGTGGCCAACTGCCGTGCCCCCGCTTGCCGCTTGCCGCACCTTTACGCCCTTCCACACCGCCACGCTGCCGCCCAACAGGCCCCGTCGCCCAAGGCCGCCGGCGCTGCGCTCCTGGTGGCTGCGACCGTGGCCCTGACCTCGGTGCCCGCGCTGGACCCCTCGGCGCTGCTGTTGCGCCCCGCGGCCGCGGACGAGGAGACGTCCGAGGTGCGGAGCGCCTCGCCGCCCTGCAACCCACGCCCCAGCCGCCCTGCGCAGCCCCCAGTCCTGAAAGCCACCGCCAGGGCAGCGTCCAGCTGCCGCCTGACGCCCGCCTTGGCCTCGCCAGCATTACCGCATGGCGCAATCCGTATGGCGCGCACCACGCTGCGTCCCCAGCACTTCCCATCCAACCCCACCCCGTTCCCGCCGGCCGCAGGAGTACCTGACGCCCTACCAGCGCCGCCAGAAGGAGATGGAGCGCCGCAAGGAGATGATGCGCCAGACGTGAGCCCAGCTCCAGGATCTCGCTCACGTGCCATCTGCAGGCTTGCGGGCACGTCTGCATCATGACGATGAGGGGTCTACGTCGCTGGAACGGGTTTCCCTGATATTTGTGCACGCGCACGCGTACAAGCACTTGGCTACCATGACGATGATGGCGACGTCGTCGTCGCTTGTGGCTTTAGGGGTTGGCCCTCGGCCTAGTGCCGTGCTGTGGGCTGGGGGCGGTCGAACTGATGCCATGCGCCGCCCACGCCCTCCACGCCCTGCAGGCGCGAGAAGGCTGAGGCACGCGCGGGCGAGGCTGCCGCCCCGGACGCCAGCAGCAACCTCGACGACGCTATCGAGGCCGGCAACGGTGGGTGCTGCAAGCCGCGGCCCAGGGCCCCTGGCCTCTGGCGCCGGCGCCAGCCCCTTGCCCTGTCGCAGCCCTTGCGCACCCCTCCCCGACAGCGCTGGCGGCTGTCAGGCCCGGCAGTGCCGCATCCGAGCTGAGCCTGCTGTCCACCTTTTCCGTCTCCTGGCCGGATTGCCAGCAGCCTTACGCCCCAACTCATGGCTGGGGGTATGCAAACTAGTGAGTTGTTCCCTCGGTACATCCCCGCCCCTGCAGCCGAGCGCCGCGCCGCTGCCGAGCGCCTGGGATCAGAGCTCAAGTCGTCTGCCGCCTCAGCCTATGAGTCGAGCACCTCGAGCACCAGGTACATTGCGTACGGTATGCTCGCACCCGATACGCTAGAGACGACACAAGGTAGATCCACATGCCAGCCTGTTTTAGAACACAGGACGGAAGGATACTACAGACCGGCCCGCGGGGCTGGCATGCAAGCCGTGTAGATGGACTGTTAGCATGCCGCGGACTCAGCCTCAAGAGTGTCTTGACCCCTTGGCTATCGTCCCCGCACGTTTCAGTATTGTTGGCCTGCGGCGGGACCTTTCAACTGTCCTGGTCTCATCTCTACCAACCACCAATCACATCGCACCTGTGTGCGCCTCGCGTGTGGCCGAACCCCACAGGTACCGCGGCTTCGGTGGTTACACCGCCCCCGCCCCGGCCGCAGCCCCGACCCCGGCGCCTGCGCCCGCCCCGGCGCCCGAGCCTGAGCCGGCGCGCTCCTCCTGGTTCAGCGCGCCCGCTCCTCGCGCCGAGCCCAAGGTGCGCTCCGGCGCGGCCTGGCGCATGGCGCGGTTCGGCGCGGAAGCTGCGCTGCAGCGCCGGCGAACTCGGGTCCCCTGCTCGGGGTGCCGCACGCCAGAAGTGTGGCTCGGCCCCCCTGACGTTGGATGGGTCGTGGTGCTGACCCGACGTGTGACGCTACCTCGCTGCCCTCCTGCGCTCCCATCCCACAGCCCGAGCCGGTGGTGGCCAAGCCTCCGCCGCCCCCGGCCAAGCCCGTGGAAGCGCCCAAGCAGCAGCAGAAGCAGGTGGGACCGGGGCTACATGCGGGAGCTGAGTGGCGGTGTCCGGTGTCGCACGGCAGCGCTAAGCCGCCGCGGCGCCAAGCAGCAGCATTGGGTTCGCCGGCAAGGGGACACGGCGCTTGTTGGAAGCTGTCAGGAAGCTGGCAGGCGCAGCCTCCAGCCTGTGGCCCACCGTCGTGGTGGGCCACCGAGACCCAAACGTGCCCTGGCACCCGACCCACATTGCTCCCGGGCTCGCTGCCTCCTGCCTGTCGTCCGCTTTGCTGAAATCATACCCGACCCACATCGCTGTCTGTGCCATGGTTCCCTGCCGCCGCAGGGCAAGCGCCGTGGCCCGCTGCCGCTGTTCCTGGCCGAGGTGCTGGTGCTGGGCCTGTTTGCGGGCCTGGGCGCGGCCGTCACGGTATACAACGAGCAAACCAACAAGGCGTTGGCGAAGGCATTGGCGGGGGTCAAGGAGCTGTACGGAGCCGCGGAGGCGGCGCTGGCCAAGAAGTAGACGTGCGCGTGTACCGTACGTTTGGCACAAATGTACGGCATGCCCGTACGGAGCCGCCGTCCCGCGGAGGGCGGCGGCAGGGCGGTGATGTTGGCGGGAGGCGACTGCTCCAGCGGAGGTTGCCCTGTCTGGCCAAGGGCCGGCAAGGCAGCCGCAGCGGAGCAAGGCTTGCGACACGACACTAGCAGCATCGGAGAGGCCAAGGTCGGCAGTGGTTGCAGCGCGGTTCGGGTTGGCTGGCTGGTTATAGGACGCGGAGTGGGTGGCTTCAGGCTGGCTTAGTATGGGGAGATCGGCCGAGGTCCAGAGCTTGATAGGCGTCTCGGTGCAGCTGTGGGGGCTATGTACGTATCTGCCGGGCTTCTTTGACTTGCTGGTATTACGCTGTGGCTTCTTCCTCCCCCATCCCTTACTGTGCACTGCGGATCGGCGGCGTGCGCGCGCGCGCATTGCGCGGCTGGCGGTCCCTGCCCCGGGCCTCCGGCTTGCACGGCCTGCCTTGCGAGCTTGTGTAAAACGCTAGCCCCTCCTCCATTGGGTACAGCGCAGGTAGTACTGGCAGCCCAAGAGATCAATGCTCAGGCAGAACGAGCAGTGAAGAGCGCAGCTCAGACGAGAGGCATACGCAGCATAGCTCCATCTCACATGCTGCATCGTGTTGCGTGGCTGGAAAAGCCCCGTCCCACATTCTGGTCTGCTCATCGTCACGCTGTTACACATCGACCGTCTGTACCGCTTGGCGGAAAGGACCCGACCAAAGTACGGCAAGAGGCTACCACGTACCAGCGCGGCACCCCACGGCCGCAATTTCGCCTTATCATCGCCTCATTCCCGCCACGCAACCCACGCCGCCTGCTGCGAACCATTTCACATCGCACCAAGCCTCAGCTGCCGCGGCCCTCGACTGCCCTCGAGCGCCTGCAGCCCTGCACCCGCTCCGCAGGACTGCAGCGCCGCCTGCGCTGCTCCTCCGCCGCCAGCCAGCGCACCAGCTTCTGCTTGCCCACAAGCTACGCCACGGCCGTGCGTGGCGTCGGCCCAGTCCACTGGGCACCCCTCATCCAGCAGCCAGCCCAGCACCGGCCGCCCCGCGTCCCGGATCACAGCCCAGTTGAACAAGCCGTGGACGCACCGGCACTCCGTCGGGCCGAGTAGGCACCTCCAGGCGCCGCAGGCACGCCAGCGTTGGCATGTCTCGTAGCGCCTGCCTGTACGGCGCGCCGCCGACCTGCGCGGACAGCGCGGCGGCGGGAGGGACGGGGCTGCGTTAGAGGCGGGCGCCAAGGCCGGCCGCGCGTGACGGAGCGCGTCGCTGCTCCCCACACAGCAGGTGGGCAGCCGTAGGTCGGTGCCGTGGAGCTACAAGAGTCAACGGGCCAGGACAGGGCCCAGAGGGGCCAGGAATGCATGGTGCAATGCAGCTCACCGGCATGGGCGTGCCCCGCTCTGCCAGACACACCAGCGCCGGCGTGCTGCCCGCCTCCGCGGCCGTGGCCCAGACGCTCGCGTCCCAGGGGCAGCCCGCGGCCCGAAGCCGCGCCAACAGCGTCACCCTCTCCGTCTGAGCCACAGCCTCGAACAGCGCCGGCGTCAGCGGGGATACCAGCTGCGGAGCCAGGGGGGCTGCGGCCGCGGGCCCCCCTGCCGCCGCAGCACTGGCACCGCCCGCGCAGCCAGCGTCGCCGGGTGCCGGCGGCAGCAGCCATGGTACGACAGCCATGGTACGACAACCACGTGGCCGGCCTTGCTGGCGCCGCGCAGAGCCTTGACGTCAGCCGGCAGCGCCGGCCAACAGCCGGCAGCCTCCAGCTCCTTCAGCACCGCAAGGTGACCCTCGCCCGCCGCCGCCTGCATGGTCCGCTGCTCAACCTGCTCAAGCCAGTTCCGCTCCCAGCCGCCAGGCCTAGCAGGTCCGGTCGTCCACGGCCGCAGCATTGCCCGTGCGCACGGCAGCATGCAGCGCCGCCGCGTCCAGCTTGAAAACAAGCCCCGCCAGCCACGCCCGGCGCTCAGCCGCGGCGGCGCAACAGGCGCCCACCACCATATCGTACAGTACGGCGTTCTTCCCGACCACGTCGCACGCCGGATTGCCGTACGCTTCGTGGCGCTGCGCCTTGGTGGCCCAGTCAGGCATGGGGCTGGCGACGGCGCAGCGGAAGACGCGCAGGTAGACGCGCAGCCAGCCGCAGGGGTCCTGCCGCCGAACCCACTCCACGCCAGCCCAGCCGGGGCGCACCCCCTGCAACCCCGCCTCGTCCAGGCCCGTCGCCGCCGCCACCATGACTTGACCACGTCATCCAGAGTGCCGCCATCGGCCCCGGCCACGCGCTGCCAGAGCTGGCGGAAGAGATCCATGTGCCCGCCCTGGGCCGCGCCCCGGAGCGCGGCCCCCGGCAGCGACGCGCTGCCGCCGCTGCCGCTGCCGCCACCGCCCGGCTGACCACGGTTCGCCTCCAGCAGCCATGCGACCAGCTGCGGCTGGTTGTGCTCGGCGGCTGACGCGGCTACGAGCCCAGCGTCGGGGGGGCGGGGTCGAGGGTCAGGCACAGCTGCAGCGTGCTGCGGTGCCCCCGCAGCCGGCGCGCCGGCGATGGCGGCATGCGGCGGGGACGTCCGGCCCGTGCATCGCAGCAGCTGCTCGCAGCAGCCCACGCTGCCGGTGCCGGCGGCCAGCGGCAGCAGCTGGTGCCGCTGGCCGCGCTGACGCCAGGTCAGGCGCTGTGCTGCCAGGCCGCCGGTGCAGCACCAGGCCGCAGCAGGCAGCGCTCGGGCACCGGCTGGGAGGCGGGGAGGGTGGTGTGCTGCGGCTCGCGGAGGGCGGCCGCCGTGGCGTGGCACACGACGCGCAGGCCGCAGGGCACGTCGTTGGGGTTTGGCAGCTTGGAGGCCGCGAGGCGCCACAGCTCACGCGGCAGGGCGGCAAAGGGCCCGGGAACCTCCAGCCCTAGCGCATGCACAGCGCACTGGACCGCCTCTGCCGCTTGCTGGCCGGCATTCTGTTCTTCTTAGATGGCCACTGCGCACTGTAGGAACGAGCTGGCGTGTTGCTCGCCCATTGCTGTTGGCGTCTGTGGAAGTTTGCGAGGAACTTTGCGCGATGGACGCCAGGAAGGGACGGGCGTGCCGTGTTCAGCCCTGACGTGCTTCGCAGCCCGAACGCATGCTGTCAAGTCACGTCAGCTGCTGAGCAAGGCGAGCGCTAGGTGCCGCGCTTCGCATGTCACAACTCGCCCTCCTGCGCCTCGCGGACCTTGGCGCTGGTCCGCCTCTGCCGCGGCCCAACAGCTCCTCCTCAGCGCACGCTCTCGACCCCTCACTGTTTCACAGCCCCAGGGGCCGTCCGCGGCCCACCTCCACCCACCACCTCACCGCTCCCTCTCCAGAACCCTCTGCCCTCCTTCACGGGGCCGCGCGACACACCGCTCACAGCACCCGCGGCCACACCACCACGGCGCTGTGCCGAGGGCCCGCGCCCGCGCCACCCCACTCCAGCCCTCGCCCTCGCCCTCCACTGCGCTCCATCTCAGCACCACCGCATGCACAAATCCCCACTCGGCCCTGGGTGTCCCGCCACCTGCCCTCGCGCCAGCGTCCGCCACCGCACTGTCGTACACCGCCTGCCGTACGGCATGATGGTGGCCACCACGGCACACCTGCCACCGCCAGGACGCCGCCAGCCCGTGCCCCCGGGAGGCCCCAGGAGGGTTAAAACCGTTGGACGGGACAATCTTGCCCGCTGGACACAGCGCTGGCGCACCCCTCGCCGACCGCCATCACCGCGGAACCGCTCCCTCGCGCGCCTCCGCCTCGGCGGCTGCCTTGCCCAGGCTCGCGCTTGCAGGTCCGCCGCCGCTGGGCGCGCCGGGCGCGGCTGCGCCGCGCGGCGACGGCGGCGGCGTGCCGCGTGCCGCCGCTGCGTTGGCCGCGGCCGTCGCCGCCAGGTCTCCCACTGGCGCCGCCCGGGACGCCACGGTTTGGCCTGATGACCACCTGATCGGGGCACGGCAGGGGCGGGAGCGGCCACGGGGCAGGAGGGAGCAAGTCGAGCACTGCAGCCGGCATCAGTCCTGGCCCCCGCCCCACCCGTCCTGGAAGCCTGGCTTCCTGCACTCCCCCCTGCCCCCACACCGCACACGCGTCCCCAGCCCCGGCGCACCCAGCTGCCGTACTCCGCAGCAAGCAGATGTCTAGGAAAGTAAGCAGCAGCGAAGTCAACAGCTACCAGTCACACCACGCACGCATGGTGTGCTCATATGGACTTTCTAGCTGACGCATACGGAGAAGCAGCTGCGCAGCTGCGCACCTGCCGTAGTCCGCCGCCAGCAGCTCCAGGAAGCTGGGCAGCAGCGAGGCCACCGCATAGCGCGCCACCAGCGAGCCCGTCATGCCCAGCAGCGGCCGCGGCACCACCGACAGCGCCGCCGGCACCGCCACCGTCACTCGCACGTCCACGCAGCCCTCCAGCACCGCCGTCGGGCCGTCGTCGCCAGGCGGCGGCGGCGGCGACGGCGGCGTCAGCGGCCCCGGCGCCGGCGGCTCCGCCGCCGGCCGTGGAGTCGCCGGCTGCGGCGGCACCTGCGCCGCTGCCGCGGCGGCGCGGGCCGGCGGCTGCGGCTCCGATTGGCCCCGGCCCCACTGGGTTGCCGGGACGTAGAGCACCTCATCCTCCACGAACGGCTGCTGCCCGGGGCCGCCGCCAGGCCCCGAGCTCGCCGCCGGCGCTGGCAGGGAGACCACCGTGGCGGCGGCCACTGCGGCGCGGCCCGGCCCTGCGGTCGCGCCATGCCAGCCGTCGCCCGGCGCGGCCGGCCCTGGGTGAGCCTGTCCCGGCGCGGCAGCGGCTGAGCTGGAGCTGGCGGAGGCGTGCGCCGCGCCCGAGAGCCCGGCCCCTGCGCCTGCAACGCTCTGCGGCTGGAGCGCTGACCCGGCCGCCGAGCCCATTGCGCTACGCCTACTGCTGCTGGCTCCGGCGCCGGCGCCTGCCCCCCCGCTTGCGGTAGCAGCGCCGCCGGTAGCAGCCTCTGACGCCACCGCTGTTGAGGACGACGAAGATGAGGGTCCCGAAACCCCGCCGCCGGCCAGGGGCCGTGACTCAGCCACCACAGAGACGTGCGGGGGCAGGTCCCCCGGCGCCCTGGGGCCGCCCGCCGCCACCGCCGCACCCACGTCCAGCGACGCCGCCGGGTCGTCCCTGCCGTACGCTGCCGTGCTGCTGCCTTCGCTGCCGTACCCACTGCCGCCGAGCGCCTCGGCCGTGGCGTGCCCGTTGGCGCCGTCGCCGTCGAGCACTTCGACTTCCACGATGATGGCGTCCTCGTCGGAGCCGGACGTGTCGCCGTACATTACGGGCTCCGCGCCCGCCGCCGCTTGCGAGCCCGGACGCGCCCCGCCCTGCTGCTGCGCCGCCTGCTGGGTGGCCCTGCTCGCCCAGCCGTCGCCGGAGCTGTTGGCGGCGCCCGGGCCCGGGCCCGCGCCGCCTGAGGCGGCGGCGGCCCCGGCGGCGGCGCCCCGGCCCCTAGCCCACATGCGTCGTATGGACCTGCGGGTTTCGCGCCGGCGAGCGGCCCAGCATGGGCGGGCGCATGTCAGGCGCATGCCCCACTCGCCCTCGTCACTCCCCGCCACTGCTGCCGCCTCCCTCTGGCCTTGCGATGGCAAGGGTCGTGTGGCCCTTGGGGCCGGCGTCAGGTACAGCCCGGCACGGGGCCCAGCATGGGAGCGGGCGTGCACACGCCCCTCCCGCCCTGCCCCCGGCCCCTGCAGGCCCCCACCCATGCAGCCGCTGCATGGGCAAGCGGCCGCGGGCCGCCTCCCTTCCTTGATCTCTCCCAACACACGCCCCACGCCGCCGGCCGGCCGTCCCTGCGTCCGCCCCTCCCCTGTCCCCATCCTCGCTCGCAGGCGGCAGGTCACACTCTAGCGGCCGCACCTCAGCGACCCCAACCTGGGCGGCGGCGCTGTGCGTACCCGCCTGCCCCTGACCCCCACCCACACGCTGCTGGCCTGGCCCCCTCCTCCCCCTCCTCCCCCGCACCTCAGCGGCCGCAGTGTGGGCAGCGGCTTGCTCCGCAGGCTGGCCCGCATGGTCAGCTCAAAGTCGGCGTCGAAGCGCGGGTCGCCCACCTTGAACTGGTCGGCGGTGAGGTTGACCTGGCGGCGCGAGGGGGCAGCGGAGGCAGGGGGCCAGGGTTGGCAGAGGGTTGGCAGGAGTGCGGTGTTGGTCGGGGTCAGGGCAGGGCCGTATGCGCCGTACGTGCTGTGGGGCTGAGGACGAGCCGCACTGTGTGCAGGCGCAGCGGGGCGGGGCCGGCCGGCCCTGCTCCCGACGGGCCGCTCGTCCGGCCGAAGTTCCGACTGCCGCGTAGCAGCCCTGTCATCGCCCATATCCAAGCCTGCCACCTCTATGCAACGCGCCCCACGTTCAGCCCCCAGTCGCCTTGCCTGACGGCTGCGTCTATGCTCGGGCAGCAGCGCTGCCCCTGTCCCTCGCACATCCCTGACCACACGACCCCCGGCGGCTTACCTGGCAGTCGCGCCGGCTAGCGCCTGCCATCCCAGCCCTTGTCCCAAACCACCCTGGGTCCACACGGGCCCCCGGCGGCTTGCCTGGCTGTTGCGAGGGTCCAGCGACACCTTCACGCTGATGGTGGGCTGCAGCTCAAGCCCAACCAGGTCGAACAGTGGCACCCGCAGCACGAACACGTCGGGCGCCGCGGGGCTGCGGCTGATCCAGCCTGGATCTAGGAGGGAGTACTGGTCCAGGGGGAGCGACAGGTAGGCGGGGAGGCTGCGGGGAGGCAGCGACACGCCGGGCGGCTCCTGCGGTGGAGGGAGGCGTGGCAACGGCTAGGGTTAGGAGTCAGGGTCAGGCGGCGAGGGCTTGAAAGCGGTGTTTATTTGCAACGTGTGTGTCAGTTTGCCAGCAAAGGCTAGGTTAAGGGGTGGCGTTCGAGCTCAGCGAAACAGAAGTTGTTCATTCACCGCACCCACAAGCCCCGATACAGTAGCACTTGCCCGGATACTTTTTTCCGCCTTTGCGGAGGCTTTGAGCGTTATGGGCTTGGCCACGACGACAACCTCGGGCTCCAGCCCGGAATCGCGGCGGGATTGCTTTTTCCGCTCGTTGTCTTGCAAAAACCGGTTAATCATGGAGAGGGCTGCCTCTAATGACTTTGCAGCAGCTCCGGAGACTCCTCCACCACGTCCGCTGCGGGCGACAACCGACACGCATGCTCTGCGCTGCAACTGTGCCCGTGCGGGGCAGTGCCGCTGCAGTGGACAGCAATTTGCCATCCGTAGCGCACGAGGCGCCATCGCGGGAGCTCGGCTTTCCGACCCAAAAGGTGGATGGGGACGATTGTTATGCGCACATAGTCTGTGGTATCACATGGGATACGTGCGGCCGTCTGTGAGACAGGGGTACGTGTGTTGATCAATGCCGCAGCAACGCGTGGCTGCCCTCAAGGCTAGGCACGCAGGGTACGGGCGTGCTTAGCGATGCGCGTACGGGTGGACGGCGCAGCGGCACGCAACCCCATGCGTTGCAACCTGTTACCCCAAGCGCTAGCACGGCCCCCCAGCCCATGTCACCAGCACCACTTGCCCCGGGGCTATTATAGCGGCCAGCCACCCACACAAGTGTGGCAAGGCCTTCGTGTCAGCATCGTGGGTCAGCATGCCGCCGCCGCCTAGGCGTTTCACGCGCAGCGCTTCCCCCTGCCCCCGCTCACTCCGCCTCACACCATGCCACTGCTGCACAGCTTGCACGGCCCTCGTACCCCATGAAGCTCGCGCCCCGGACCATTTATGAACACGCAAAGCAGTAGGACCCCAACATGGCGGCCCCGCAGCACGCGCCGGCAGCGGTACCCCCTTCACCATCAATCGTTATCACCACTAAAACGCCTCCCCTGGCCGGCGGCAGGCCGCGCCGCGCCGCGTATCACCTCCGCATCGCCGGCCTCGCCCACAGGCCAACTGGTCCAAGCAGGTCCCTGTTGTTGCTGTGGCCCCACAAGCGCAGTGCCACCGCGAACCCACACCCAACACAGCCCAACACAGCCCAACACGCCACAGCACGCTGCTTCAAAAGCCCAACAGCACCAAACCAGCAGCCGCAGCGCCTCCCTACAGCGAAACGTACCGGTGGCTCCTCCATGCTCCGGGCAGGTGCGCCGGCTTATCGCAGCACTGAACTCCGCCCATCGGAAAGGCCAAGAGGCACTCAGGCGACCCACGGCACGGCCCTCCGTCCTGGCTCCAGCCTTGCCCCTGGCTCTTGATTGGGACCCCCCAGCCGCCCGCCTGCGCCCTCACCGCACGCTCCAGCTGCCCTCGCTCAGCACCTCGCCCCCCGGCCCCAGCACGCGCGCCACCACCACGTCCCCGCGCTGCATGGCGCACACGCCCGGCGGCGTGCCCGTCAGCACCACATCGCCTGCGGCGCCAAGGGAGGAGGTGCGAGCGGAGGAAGGCCGGCGGAGCGCCAGGCGTCGGGGCGGGGAGGGAGGCGCGGTCTGTGGCTCTTCCACCGCAGGAGCAAGCAAGCAGCCGAGCGACCATGTGGAGCGGGGCGGCACCGCCTTGGGCCTGGGGCGTGTGCCTTGGCGCCCGGGGCGCAGGGCGAGGCCACGAGCACGCGACCCGCATGGCAAGGGTGCCCGGTGCCCCGCCCCCGCCGCGCCACCGGGCCCTGCTTCAAGCGGTAGCTTTCCCCGCCGCCGAGTTGAGGCCCAAGGCGACTGCACTCCGGTGCACCCCCTGCGGCCCCGGCCCAGCCCACCTGGCGCCACCGGAAAGTGCCGCTTGACGTACTCGAGCTGTGGGCCCAGAGGAGGTTGTTTGCGATACGTCGGGTACGTGGCACGGCACGCAACGGTGCGCAGCTGGCTGTGATCAAGTGCCACGGTGGGGTGCGCGAGTGGCCGCACCTGCGTGGCCAGGTTGAATATCATGTCCTGCGTGCGGCCCGTCTGGCGGCGGGCCCCGTTGACGTCCAGCGTGAGCCCCAGCGACGACACGTCCAGGCCTGGCGGCCGGCAGGGGGCCGGCAGCGCAGGCGGCAGGTGGCAGGGCGTGGGAGGAAGGCGGGGCCCAGGCGGCGCCAGGCGGCCGGCGTCCAAGGGGGCGGGTGGGCGTGGGCGAGGACAGGGCCTTGCGGCGAGCAACCCGAAGAGGGGCCCAGAGCGTGTGCAGCCCCCTGGCTGGGCGACGCCCCATTGCTGCGGCCCAGCGCGCTCTGCTGGTGCACCCGCCATGCCTCCAGCGCGGCCAATCCGGCCCCGTGTGCCGGCCCCAGCCAGGCGCTGCTGGTCCCAGCGCCGCGGCTCAGAGAGTGGCGCCATGTGGGCCTCCAGCCCGGTGCGGCCGGCACGGCCTACCCTGCAGGCTGAAGGGCGGCCCCAGGGGTGTAGAGCCGGTGAAGCTCTTGGCCAGGGTCCAGGGCCACTGCTGCCGCTTGAGCTTGGCCTGGTGGGGTGGGGGGGGAGCGGGAGGGGCGGGCAGGGCGCGGGGCGTGAGGCGGGTCCGGGCGGCCATGGTGCAGCCGTGCAGGGGCGCCCGGCGAACGCCCCGGCATAGGCCAGCTGCCGCGGCAGCGGCACTCCCCGGCGCGGTGGGCTACCGCCGCCACGACACGAGCCGCGCCCTGCACGTCCCACCTGCACGTCCCTGGCCGTGAGGTCCAGCGCCACCGCGCCCCGCACAGGCTCCAGCCCCGGGCCCAGCTCCACAGCAAGCTCCACCTGCAGGTCACGAGGGCGGCGAGCGGGAGGGCGAGGGTTGGGCAAGACACGCACTCGCGTCCCTGCCGCCAGCTCAGCCCCAACCCACCTCGTGGTGGATGTCCTTCGACCAGGACGGCAGCACCAGCTCGCCCGGCGGCAGCGCAGAGGTGCCGGCCTTGAGGAAGATCATGGGCTCAGAGGGCACCTGCGGGCGGTATCAGGCGGCGGCAAGACCTGCCGCTTCAAGCACAAAGGGGTGGCCGAGGCGCTTGGGTGGTCGGCGTGTCTGTTAGAGGCCCGGGCCGTCGGCTTGGCCGATGGCAGGCAAGCACAAGGATGGCAAGTCACCCGCGGGTGAGCGTGTGACCAGGCGGGGGCGTGACGCGACCCCCGTCACAGCCTGCATGGAGGCGGGGCTGAAAGCGCAAGCCCCGGGTGTGCGACGGCTGCGCGCCGCACCTCATTGCCCAGCTCGCGCACGTGCTCGGCGTAGTTGCGGCCAATGCACCAGATATTGCGGGGCGCGAGCGGCCCGGACGCCGCGTCTGCGGCTGCTGCCGCTGGCAAGGACGACGTGATGGGGCGAGAGAGGGTCGGCACGCCGAACTGCGACGTCCAGCCTGCCCTTGCCGCTGCAGCGAGCAGCGGCGTGCGGAGTGGAAGCTGCTGCATGTCAGTATGCTGCAGGCACCTGCTGGCGTGCGGAACGAACGCGCTCGGCCTAAGCTGTCGTTTGGTGGCTGTCACGTCAGTGCTACGGTAACCCAGGGTCTGCAATGATGTACTAATAAGCAACTCGTTTTACACGTAGGGCCCCGGAACCAGGCTCCTGCCGTTCCCTAGCATCAACCACGCCTCGTGGCCTCGAGGCACAATCCACGATGGTCGGCCTTCAGGCTCAAGGACATCTCAAGCACCATCATCAGCATCAACACAAACGCAAGTGGAGCTGGCCTTCGATACTCAGCTTGGTGGTGCTAGCGTCGACATCTGCGATAGTGGCCCTCCAACTCTACCGCTCACAACGCATAGTGGGCTCACAGCCTCACCGACGGCTCCTTTGGTGGAAGTGAGCCTTACGATTATTTTGCTGCTAGCCAGCTGGAATGCTGCACGGGGCTCGGGCGCCAATTGCAAGCAGGCCGTGGAGCCGGCGCACGCGCGTGACGGTCGTTAGCGCAGGGTGGGCCGGACGCGTGCCATGGGGGGTGGCGTAGGTGTAATATTGAACAGGGCGGTGGCGGCGTGAACCCGCTTGCTGCCCTTCCTCGCCGTCGGCGCGGAGCGTGCGCTGAAGGCTCCTCGCCCTGCTGCACCACACCTCGCCACGCCCGCAGGGCCAAGATGCACAAGCACGTCGCCCACACCGAGTACAAGCAGAGCCTGCCCGCCCTGCTCGAGGCCGCCGAGCCGCACTACGTAAGGCGGGCCGTCGGCCTGCGGCCTCAGCACGCGCCAGGGTTGACGCCGGCCCCGCAGCAAGCCCCGCCCCCTTGTTACGTGTCACCCCATTCTACCTTTGATTCTGGCTACGTCTTACAACCAACAAAGCTTCGCCCCGCCGCCAACGCGCCACCCCGCGCAGGTCGTCTTCTCCAGCACCTGGTGCCCCGACTGCATCAAGTCGCTGCCGCTCATCAGGTGCGCCACCCGCAACCGCACCCGCACCCCCGTTGCTGCGCTGCCACGCGCCGGACCTGGCCGCCGGCCTCGGGGCAGCACGGCCCGCAGCGCCCTGCGCAGCGCCGCTGCGGCAGGCCGCCCTGCCAGGGCACCTCGCGGCGCCCCACAGTGCGCTTCGCCGGCGCTGCCCAGCAGCCCCCTGCAGCCAGCAGCCCCCGCGCAGCAGCAGCCAGGCCGCTGCAGCCAGGCCGCCCGCCTGCCCTCGCCGGCCCTGGCTCCCTGCCCCGGCGCCAGGGAGGTGGTGGCGGGCGCCGGCGGCTCGCTGCTGGAGGTGGACGTGGGGGAGCGAGCCGAGTGGAAGTCGCCCTCGCACCCTTTGCGGTGGGTGGGGGTGGGGGTCAGGGGGCCGGGGTGCCAGAGGCTCAGGCAGGCGCTGCTGGCGAGGCGAGCCAGCAGGGTGTGAGCTTGGGGGGGAGGGGCAGCTGGGCGCTGCAGCCGCTTGGTGCAGTCGCTCAAGTCGCACAAGGGGTAGCGCGCCGCCCCGCCACCCGACCGACCCGCGGTAGCCCTGCCTGCGCCTCCCCTTCTGCGCCGCCAGCTCTCCAGCAAGAGCAAAAGCGCCAACGGGCTACAATACCTGAGCGCTTGAGCACAGGGGCTCTCCCCTACTTGAGCCAACACGCCCACGACACCCCATACTGCGGCCTCTCCCTCGCCCCCTCCGCAGCACCGACGCCGACTGCCCCGTCAAGTACATCCCCACGCTCTACCACTGGAAGCCGGTGAGCGGCTGCGGCCGGGCCCTCTCCGCCTGCCGCCTGCTGCCTGCCGGATATACCATGGCCGCCGGCCGGGACCCGCCTCCGCCATGTTGGGCAGTCTGCTAAAGCTGCTATGGCTCAAGCTCACCCCCCAACTCTGCTCCCTGCTGCTCGCCGTTGCTGCTTGCCCCCCGGCAGTCGGGCTGCGGCTCCTCCATCGCTAACCCGCTCAGCAGCGACCGCCTGGTAGGCAGAGGGCTTGAGGGGCAGGGCCGCCACCCGGCATGAAGCGGCCGGGGCAGGCTACTTGCAGCCCTCGCATCTTCGTTGATGAAGTCGATAAAGTCTATTGAGTGCATTCGTCGATATGACGGTCATTCAAATCGTGATACGACGGCCGGCTGGCGGCTAGCATGGTGAGGCCGGCATACGTGGCTGTGCCGCGCTGAGGAGCAGCGTTGCCTCGTCGATGGCATGCGTGGGTGCAGAGCACGGGTGTCCTACACAAGCGAGCAACAGCGCATGCACGGCTCAAGCACGATGACTGCGGCCCTGGCCCACCTGCAGGAGGAGGAGATCCGGCTGGACGTGGCCAAGTTCCTGCAGCAGACGGCCGCGGGCAAGAGGTGCGCGGGCAGGGGGAAGGGGAACGGGCTCAGTGTTCTGCAGGGGTGCGTCGGCGCCTGCGTTTCAGGGCGCTCGTGCTGGCTGGGCAGAAGGGACCAGGGCTGTGCAGGATTGCGCGATGGTTCCAGGGACGGAGGAAGGGTCGTTGCCCAGGGGGGCGGGCTGGGGGTCTGAGGCCGGTGGCGGCTGCTCCTTGCCCCTGACACCCGCTGCCGTGGTCGTTGCTGCGTGCCTCGCAGCTACGTCGACCGCGTGACTGCAGACATCATCAAGTCGGGCGGCAAGGGCTGCGGCGACTGCTGAGCGGGGGCTCTAGGACGGGCAGGCAGGCTGTTTGGAGGCGCGGTATGCAGCGATGACCTGGTCGGCGGGGATGCCCGGTGTGTATT
Source organism: Chlamydomonas sphaeroides (assembly GCA_001662425.1). Classification (NCBI taxonomy): domain Eukaryota; kingdom Viridiplantae; phylum Chlorophyta; class Chlorophyceae; order Chlamydomonadales; family Chlamydomonadaceae; genus Chlamydomonas; species Chlamydomonas sphaeroides. The sequence goes on along the minus strand of BDDC01000120.1, from coordinate 184 downwards.
GACACATGAGCTCGGAGCGAGGCCATGCCAGGGTTGAAGCCGTGCGCTGTGAGCCCGTAAGCTTGATGTCGGAACCATAGTTGACGCCATAGACGAGCGTGTGTCCCGTGGGCTGGGTGTTCCAGTGTTAGGTAGCACAGAACCCCACACGCGGCACAGCACGCCCCGGGTAGAGTGGCGCGTC